>JARVGW010230069.1:0-11545 GCA_031762495.1 Anablepsoides rubrolineatus | reverse complement strand
TTTTAACCTTACATTGACTGACACACAGACTGACCAGGTCTAAACAATAACACAGTCAACAGAAAATATGACCACCCCGGGTGCACCCAACTTCCTCATTCACGCAAAAACCATAGTATGCATGCCATTCATAACTTGTGACAGCCACGCCCCCATAGACACACCTACCACCCAGGTGTCAAAGCTGCATGCTCACCTGTCACATTATAAATCAAATTTATTATTTATTCATGTGGCTCTTTCAGTGCTTTTGTACAAAAGAGAGGGACAAAGAGAAAACACAAGACAGATATCAAACTAACTTTTCTTATTATTATTGGCAGTAACCTCACATACACCTGCTGTAAGGGGAATGTCATTGTTTATCAATTTTATGAAGGGGGAAAATTTAAATGGAATGCTTACCAAGTTACTTTAAATGTAGCTTTGAAGTCCACATTTACACTTTCTGCACTACACTGGCATTTAATAATCCTATTTCAGAGAAAATATGCAGCCCACAAATAAGCTTTTAAATATTAACTATTAACATGAATTAGTTTTTCTTCTTCTACAGGAGGAGCTGCAACAAGTTTCACACCTGTGGAACACTCACATCATCCGCCACAGCAGAAATGCTGTTGCTCCAAGTGGACGTCCAATTGTTTTGTACACCATCCCACCTCTGTTTGGTGGACAAGAACACTTGGTGGGGGTCTCCCAGGAGGCAGTGTAGGCTTGTAAACAGGAATGTCAACAGAGAGGACCTTATCCTTGTGATAAAACAGTGCTATATAATGTCAGAGATGTGTTTTATGTTTTAAATTCCTGCTACCGATTATAATTTGATGTTGACATGTTTAAAAATTAAGTATGTCGTTATTTGTAAAACTGATATTGAGATAATTTTACAGGATGCTCAACAGTCCACATTTTAATGCAGTGGTAAAACTGTGTATTTACGTACGGGTTCTCATAATGTAATGACTTTTGTCTAATCTTCTGACTTTATTCTCATTATTTAAAATCATTTTGGTAGTCTGGCCCTAATAAGTCGTAAAAAATTCTTAAATTTCATACAATACTTCTCTGTTAAATATAAAATATATTAAATCCCCACAGAGTAACCTTTCATGCTTCTGCCATTTAGCACTGTGTTTTTTCTCAATAGTTTTTGTAACCACGTGTGTGAGGAGTGTATGAAAAAAGACAAGCTGCACCTTCAGTACAAGAATAAAGCCAATGTCAGGTAAAGTATATTTAATAACCTGACACACAAAAACACAGTAAAAGACAGTTTAGTCATTTTACTTCTGTTTACAATAGTAAATTATAAAAATGATAAATATATTTTTTTCATGTATTTATTTTTCTCTTTTCAGCTTCATCATACACAAAGTGACTGTTGATGAGGATTTATCTGCTTTTCCATCTCTATAATAAAAACTATAATGACCTTTGTGTTTCTTCTTCATTGTTTACATTTCTTTAAATATCCACCAGAGGGAGCAACAATCCTGTCAGTCAAAGAAAAGGAAAGAATGTTGAATGTTGTAGTGCACAGTCCCATATGAAACCATAAAAACTGCTGTTCTGTGGTTAAATATTGAAGAAGAAGAAGAATTTGGTTAAATAACTCTTGATATGTATATGGGTTTATTGAGGTGAAGCTTTTGGGTGTCATCATTGATGAAAAGCTGACATGGAAACCTCACGTTAATTATTTAAGAACAAAAATTGCTAAATCTAATGCAGTACTGTATAAATTATAAGGGAGTTATTCAATGATAGAGCTCTGTAAATGTTGTATAATGCAATAATTGTTCCACACTTCATTTATTGTATTGAAGTCTGGAGTAAAGCACTTAAAACAATTATAAACCCTATTGTTTTACAGAAAAGAGCTGTAAGAATTATTACAAGAAAACACTACAGTTATCCATCACATACATTATTTTTATTACTTGAAAGTTTTGAAATTCTATGAGTTGGTTGATTTTAATATTGTACAGGTTATGTTTAAAGCGTACAAATGTATATCACCTTTGAACAACCAATTCAGTTTTGTTAAGAGAGAAAGTTGTTATGACCTGGGTGGTAGAGATGGTTGTGAAACCTGGATTTGGAACTAGTTTGAGGGAGCGGTGTACTTCAATACAAGGAGACTATGGAACAGTCTGGAGAATGTCAAAAATGACAGATGAATGTTTATGTTTATGAGAATGATAAGTCACTTTGTTAAAGAAATATCAATGTGCATTCATACATATTGTTGTTTGACAAGGATTTGAGGTTGTTTTTGTTTAGTTTTTCTTGTTTGTAGATTATTATTGTTTAAAAATATTATTTTTTTAAGGAAAAAGGCACAGATAGCCCATTCTTAGTTAAAGTATGCTTTTATAAACTAAATTGTCCCAATTTAGTACTAACAAGTATTAAATTAGTATACTTTCTAGTACACAACAAGTACATGGTGCCTAGTATACTTGATATACTTAAACTTATACTCAGATATACTGTAGTATACTTATTAAAATACTACTTTTGCTATGTTATTAACTAATTCCTCTGTTTTTGGTCACAAAGTGATCATTTACGTTTATATAAATTTTAAAACATTAGTTGAAAAGCAGAAAATGTATCCTGAAAGCATCTATGTGGTTTATAACTCGTGTTAAAATGGAATATTTAAATAAATATAAATAATGTCACCACTGCTAATTTAGCTCGTGGCTCTAAAAACAAGATGGCGTCGCTTTGTTTACAACCGGACGTATGCAACTCAATCGCAATATTGATCCGTCGTTTTAAACGAATAGCCAAATATTTAAGTGTTCTTGCTGTATTTTTATTCATCTGTAATGTTTGAAACATTTTTTTTTATTTCTCATAAAGAGAAACAAATTAAAGTTAACGCGTGTGCGCTTTTACTTTGAAACGCAAAGGGAAATTGCGCAGTAGGTTTCCTCAGCTTGACTGATCGATTGTTATCACAACAATCCAGACTTTAAAACTGCTCGCAGGGACGTCGGAGCGGCTCTGGTTTGGTTCGGATCAACTTGTGTGGGGCTTTTTTTGTGGTTCATTTTGTTTGTGTCCGGGACAAATCCGCACGAGTTTGTTTCACCATGGTTAAAGTCTCTTTTAACACCGCTTTGGCCCAGAAAGACGTGAAGAAAGATGCTGAAACTCTGATCCCCGAGGAGGAGGACAAGGTGAGCAGAAAATGGCTATCTGAGCCCAGCTCTTTACTCGAAGAGGAAGAAAGAAACTCTTGCTTTTAATGTGCAGCACAGGATTATATTAGTCCAGGCTTTAGTTTTTCACTGCTGGTTGAACTTTCTGCGTTTAACAAGCAGCTTTTTAAGCACATTTCAGTTTTTAAGTCGTCTAAAATGTAAGGTTTTCCTGTTTGAGTTTATTCTTGTTTAATCTTCTTTACTCGATTCGTAAGGCTTTAAAAGCAGAACATGTTTTTATTTTGATTTGTTTTTAAGTCTAATGAGCTCAGGTTAAAGAACGATTGAGATGTTTTGTGTTTTAATAGTTTTTGTTGTTCAGGATAGTTTTCCATTATCACTAAATAACTGGAACATACAGGCTCCAAAGTTAAAAAAAATAATAATAGTAATAATTAAGCCTAACCTGCTGAGGTATTTAAAAATAATCAGGAGTTTTTAATCATCTCAGCACCTATCTGCTCTGGTTTTGTCTGTGTTTGCTCTTCCAGGCAGGTTTTTGTATAAAGTGCGTCACAACGCAGGCTTTGTTTGGTAACTTTATCTAATCTGTATAAACTAACCCTGACTGTTCAGGAGGACAGCGTTGATACTTTAAAGCTGATGAAAACACGTGACTTTTCTCAGCTCCTGTAGAAAAGGGACAAAAGGAAACACACAGTGCACACACAGGAGTTTGTCCTAAAAATCCCCTACATGTCAGCTGCATCTACGTTCAGTTAAAATAAAAACTAAAACATATAGACAATTTTGGTTTTGACAGTGTCCGAACACACAATAATGAAGTGATATGTAGTGTAATCAGAAGGTTAGTGGTTAATGGTTAGTGTTTTACATTAAAATATGAGCTGCTTGTTTAAGTTTAAGAAGAAATACTTTGTCCCCACCCTGTTCTTTTTTGGTTTCGTTTTTTATGCTGACAGGACGTTTGAAGTCTTTTCAAGATAAGAACATGTCAACATGGCAGATGCCATGCAGATGGTAAAATGGCTGATCTGGTTTCTGTTTCAGTCTGAGTAACTCTTATCTCGTTAACCAAAGCTTGGTGTTTTCTGTGTTAACAGGGTCAGGAATGTGCAAACAGCACGTCCTCTGTGTTCCATTGTAGGGAACAGAACTGATTTCAGTCTGATCTGGAGCCTTTTAAATCTCCTGCTAAATCTTCTCAGGCACTTTGTGAATTAATACATTGTTTTGGTTTGATGTTGAAATGAAAATGTACCAAACTGAAATCCCTGTCATGTTCATGTCATAAAACAAAACAAAAAAACATGTTAATTAGAGTTGTTTGAAGGATGACAAAATAAATATAGGACAGTAATGAATTTTTTTAAACATTTACCACCACCCTTCACCTTTACATTATAATAAGTGATCTGGAAGCTGCCTTTTAAAACACCAATAAGTCCAGGTTATATCTGCTGCTTGCCTGAGTTCAGTTCAGTTGTGCCACTGACTGACACTAAGAGGTCCTACATTGAGGATCAGGGTTCAGATTGCCAAACTTATGCAGATAAAAGGGGTCCAGACATTCTTCAGAGGTTGTCTGAGGGAACATGTTTTCAATGCACATAAAGGTTGTTCACATCTGTATTTAGTGCCCTCCAGATGTTAGTTCCAGGTGTGGATGGGGTCAGAGGATGTTCACCTGCTCAACCAGGTGCTGTGAAGGTGTGTGCACAAATTTAAACTTTTAAAGGTAGAGCTCACCTTTGTTTGCTGTTTCCAGTTTGTAAAGCTTTTCAAAACCAAACTGCAATGGCAGACACTGGTGTGGGTTACCCTGTTAGCAGTGTGTTACAACTGGGGTGCCCATGGATCAAAAACATCTGCCTACTATTAGAATAAAAGTCACATTCAGTCTTTTCAGTCTTTAATGTTTTTTTGATATTTAAATATCTGCTCTTCACTTCCTCTCCAGTGTTAATTTTAGCTCATCTGTCCAGTCAGAATAAAACTTTATTCAAACTGAGCTCACTTAAAGAATGCTCTAGATAAACATCAAATTATCATTTCAGTTTATTGATCTGCAGGTTGATGTTCAGTAAAACCTGATCAACACCCAGAATAACTTAATTAGAAAAGTATGTCTTTTTTTTTTTTTAGATGAGTACTTGTAGGTTTAATACATCTCATTTTTGTGAGTTCTGTTGACTTCTGTTTGGTTGTTAATCTGCTCATCCCTTCATGAAAGAAATAAATGAGAAGATTAATGATGGGTTTAGATGTTAGTCGTAGTGTTCCCGCTACATCAGAGTTTAGTTCAAACAAGATTTTCTTTCAGTTTCTCTGTCTGAGCAGGTTTATAGTCAACAAAGGCAGCAGCAGCAGGTAGTCGGTAAACATCGGAGTTAACTTTTTTTGTCAGAGCTAAACCTGACTGAGTGTGAAGGCAGACTGACGCTGTAAGAGGAAGTGAGCAGTTTAACTGATGAGCTGGTGTGGAGTGACAGCTGGATGGATAAAGACTCTCTGTTCATCCTGACCTTGGGTCACCTCACACAGTCTGACCACTCTCTGCCGGTTTTTTCATTTTGTTTTTCTTATTATTCTTTCTACATTCACCAGCCCTCAGAGCTTCTGTAGATTACAGATATTCAACAGATTATTAAGTAGCAGAAACATTTATTAGTTGCAGTCTGCTTACAGGCTGTAGATGGGTAGATGAATGTGCTTCAATCTTTTAGTTTGAATGTAGCAGATACCAGGGGCCTCATGTACAAAGACTTGTATGGATGTCTTACGGAAATGTAGCGTAAGGTCAAATCAAGAAAACAGCGTACGCACAAATAAATGTGAGTGAGAAACACATTACAAATAAGTAGTGGGGAGTAAAAATGTGTTTGTCGTGTGCAAAAGACGAGTGTGTGTGTGTTTGGGAGTGTGAGTGTGTGTGAAGCTGCTGTTATCGAGGTTGCAGCCACCAGAGCCTTTCTGGGGCTGAAATATTTTTGTATGATGCTCCATGAGTTTTTCTAACGTAATAACTGTAAACACAGAGGAACTCAGATGTTCGGTAGATCGTAGTTGTATTCTTTGTTAATCACATGTGTCTGGTGTGAATGAGAAGTAGCACCTGTGGAACCACAGAAACGTGTGTACGACAGTCATGAAGCAGGTGTGGCGCTGCGTGCATTCCCACGGTCGTTTCATTCTTCATACATCGAAAGTTTTGCATAAAAAAGAGCGTATGCTTTTTGTGCGTGCGCACCGTTGACACATGAGGCCTCAGAACACCTTTAAAAACATCTTATTAAAGCGTCACGTTCAGCTGCATTCCTGTTTGAACCCACACCAAATATTAATCTAATACAGAGGCTATGACAGAATATACAGCTTGATCTTTTCATATAAAATTAGAACGTATGTTTGAACTATTTCTTTAACATAATAAAGAGCCATGGGGACTTCCTGCAGACGAGCTGGGGTGTGTGAAACTGAACACGTGTGGTTTTGTTTTGTAGCTGCGTGTCAGACTGTATCTGCTGATAATAATCAAACTTTCAGTTCCAGAAACTTCTTTTCATGTCTCTAATAAAAACGTTAAACTTGACTGCAGCTGAAGGTGTTGATGTCGTAATGTCTGAGTGTCTAAAATGTTTCAGTGAAAAGTTTATTTCTGACTATAGATCAGGAGTTAACTGTCTCTTTCCATGGCAGTCTAAATAAAAGGCTGTTAGTCTATTAGAGGTAAAGCTGCTATGATTAGTCGTCTTTTAGGTTTTTTTACTTTGTTTTTCTCTCCAAACTGCTTTGACACCTTCCACTGCTACATCTGCCTTTGTGTCCTTGACACACATGCACAGTAGTGGTAACTGGGGTAGGCTGTGGACGTCACAAGACATTATACAGACAGGCTCTGGTATCATGGTTACCTGGTAACGGAGCTCAAAAGTGTGGGATCATTTTAAGAAAATGAAAGAGAAACCTGTGCAATGCAACATCTGCGAGGCAGAACTTGCCTTCTACTGCAATTATTTTTAGTTAGCATATATCTAAAATCTAACAATGGTTATATAATAGCAGCTGCATTCTGGCGTAATAAGCTGTATGTTTTATATTCAATTACTGTATGATCTGATTAGTCAACTAATCGAAAAAAATAATGTGATTTAGTGGACTAAAAAAATAATTGTTTGTGGCAGCCCTAATTAGAGGTGGTACATTTTCCACTTTTCTAATTTAACTTTGCTGAACAAAAGTTTCTCCTGTAAATAAATGTACAGTTCAAATCTGAACTCTGTAATATGTTTCCATATTATTGGCTTGTAAACGTCAGGAGTCAGCATTTATTGATGAGTCTAAAGTAGAAGAAGTACAAGCTGTTGAACAGTTTACTGTGATGGACTTGTGATCTGTCCAGGTTAACCCTCCCCCCTCAGTGTCTGCTGGATGTGGGTACCAGTGACCTGGAAGCAGTGGGTCAAGATAATGTTCTGTTTTTGTAGAGTGACTGAGAGCCTGAGAAACCAGGGTTCACTTTATTAACTGGTCGTTAGCTTCCGGAGGCTGTATACTTCCTTATAGTCATGCTAAAATAACAGTAATAGCTAACTCTGAAATAATTATTTTTCAGTTCCTAAGAGCTAAACGCTTGTAGACATTTAATTTATACATTTTTTGATTAAGTCCATCTTGACATTTGAAATAATTAAAACCTATATTTCAGTCCTGCTGTTATTCTAAACATGAAAATGGAGGCGTTGTTGTTGTTCCATTTTCATCACAGAGTTAGATTAAGGACTGGTCCAGTTCTTGGCTCCTCCCTCAGCTTCATGCCTGTCTGTCCTCTGGTCATCGTCTGAGGCATGTGGACTGCTTGGAAAGGATTAGTCTAATCAGTCGGTCTGAGACTCGGCAGCAGAACTGTAGCCGCCTCCCACTGAGCGCTGCCGACCACTAAAACTGAAGGAGATGGAGGATTAAGTAAAAATACTCTATGCAGAACAACTTCCTGTGTTAATAGTACAGCTTCATAAAGTGGTTTAATTTTATCACGGCAACTTGACTCTACAGGGTTCATCTTATATAGCTTGTTTTATAATGAAGCAGCAGGATTTATTGGTTTCTAATTCACTTAAAGTAATCACCTTGTTTTTATGAATCCATTAATGAGATTTGCATCAGATGGGTTTTAGCCTTTCCTCAGGAAGATAAACGTTTAGATCTTATATGATCACAATGGAGTACATCCTTCTGTTGTGACTTTAATACCTCTTTTCAGATATGTTACTAGGAGGAGAATTAATTTGTACAAGTTCTATTGATACAAGTTTGTGATTATCAATTGTGCTTCTGAATCTGATCCAATTTCTCTGCACCAGTTCCGCCCACTGGTTTCCTTCAGGCTCCTTTCAGCTCAGTCAGAGCTGAGGATGAGGTTTCAAGTGTTGTGTCTGAAATAAAAACTGTCCTGGGTACTGATACTCACCTGTCACTACAGAAGGACACAGATACTCACCTGTCACTGCAGGGGGACACAGATACTCACCTGTCTCCACAGGGGGACACAGATACTCACCTGTCTCCACGGGGGGACAAAGATTCTCACCTGTCTCCACGGGGGGACACAGATACTCACCTGTCTCCACGGGGGGACACAGATACTCACCTGTCTCCACGGGGGGACACAGATACTCACCTGTCTCCACAGGGGGACACAGATACTCACCTGTCTCCACAGAAGGACACAGACACTCACCTGTCTCCACAGGGGGACACAGATACTCACCTGTCTCCACAGGGGGACACAGATACTCACCTGTCTCCACAGGGGGACACAGATACTCACCTGTCTCCACAGAAGGACACAGATACTCACCTGTCTCCACAGAAGGACACAGACACTCACCTGTCTCCACAGAAGGACACAGATACTCACCTGTCTCCACAGAAGGACACAGATACTCACCTGTCTCCACAGAAGGACACAGATACTCACCTGTCTCCACAGAAGGACACAGAGTTTCACAAGGTTTTATTAATCTGTAATCCTAAAGAGCTAAGTACTGATTTTAATGAGTGGCCATTGCCCCCCTGGCACCCCCTACGGTGGCACCCCTGCTGAGAGGGTGGAATCGGTATCTTAATCTAATCCTAAACAAAAACCTATTAAAATTCAATTCAGTCTAATTCTAATCCAACTGGATTCTGTAAAAAGTGAACATGTTTATAAAGTAGTCTTGTATTGTTTGAAAATTCTAACAAGTGTCTCTAAGATTATAGAGCTTTGGCATCCGTAGGGACTTCATAAAGCATTATATAAATTAAAGACATTCAGCATTTACCATAATCCCTGCATTCAAACTACTGCTGAGACTTTTAACAGACATTGAGTTCACCTTGAGACCTTGATTCCAGCAGATTCAACATGCAGCTACAGATTCTCACAGGTACAAGTTTATGCTGTTTTTTGATTTCTGCATTGACTTATTGTTAAAAGTAGAATCACTATTAAAACCCTGTTACTTGTTTATAAAAAATTAAATAGTGTTTACAACACAGTATATGAAATATGTCTGTCAGTAGGATCAGTCAGGCCTAAAGGTTGTAATAACTCACCTCAGATCTTTAGCTCAGGTAAAGTTTTCATCTGTATTTCTTCATCAGTGGATCTGAGACAAGCACTAGCTTTTTTTTTTACAAACATGCCGAGGATTTTAAGGTGTGTCTGTTGTGCGTCATTGTTCTGTTTTATCTCTTGGTGTTCATTCTGCTGTGATTTGTGTCTGTAAGCATGTCCTTGTTTCAGTTTTTCTTTAACCTGTTGGTTTTTAAATTGACCAATATTGCATTTCTTCATAATTTGCCAATCATGTTTAATTTATCAATGTGGGAAATACAAATATTATGATTTTAGAACTGAATAAGGTATAAGAAAATATCGATACACAGGAATAGAATATAAAATGTAAACTTGTAGCAGTTCATTCTTGTGTTGTAATTTAGCCTCCGGCCACTGTTTGGCAGAAGGCAGCCAGTCATTTGGCTCCTGCACTCCTTAAAAGCGACAGAGTATAACCCTAACTCAAATATTCAAATTGCGAGTAAACATTTAAGCACTACATACCAATGGTTGAATCTGAGAAGATTAAACAAACACCCTCTGCCTTCAAAGCTGAGGTAAGGTTGGCAACAGATAATCCTTTATTAGACTGGATGTCCCATATTATAAGCCAAATGGAAGTGTCCCACACTGGACACTCTTTCTTTCTATTGCATCCTGCAATCCGAGCTGAACTGTATTGCAGGAAGGAATTTGTCTGATGCCCCAAGCAGGAGGTGGTTCCCAAAGGACCGTACAGAAGTGGATAAATGCAATGACTATATTAAACACTGAGGGCGTTGAAATGACTGTCGTACTCACACTACCACGTAAAGGTTGAGTTATAGTTGCGCTTTTGGCCCGTGCCTAAAATACACATAAAACATGTGGAGTTTTTAAAAAGTAGAATTTTTGAAGAAAAAAATGGCACTATAACGCAATATATTATATTGTGACACTGTGTCATGATAAGTATCATCACCAAATTCTTGCCAATACACAGCCCTATAATTGAATGCAGCTCAGTCATTTTTTAAAGAATGTAACAAATTAGATCAGCTCCACCTTTGCTCTGATGCAAACACTCAGTCTACTATAGCCATGTGAAAAACATGTTTGATTTGTACCTGAATGTGTTGTAACACTTGATGCCTTCAGACCCTGAGAACCCTTTTTAAAGTCTGCTCAGAGATGAGTTTAGTGCTCTGTGGTATGACCCAAAATTTATATCCCTGTATTTTTAACAATTACACCGGTATCACGGTATTTGACAGTATTTTTCTTTTATTCACAGCTCAGCCTCAGCTGATAATAAAATGTACAAACACTGCTTATTGATAAGCAAACCTTAAAATACTCTCTTTCTGCAACACAGAAACTATTTCTTTATGTTTTCCTTTTACCTCAGTCTGTGTCACTGTTCTCTACATGTCTTTTCTTCTCTGCCTGGTTGTAGACAGTACTCACATTTTGGTCCGGTTGTGAAGGAGGAGGGTTGAGGAAGGGTCATAATCGGGTTTGTTGTTATGTGATATTTAATAAAGCTTAAAGAGACAACTCCGCCTCTGTGGACCTGTCATCTAAACACAGTACAAAACTACTTCCCCTGGGCTTTTCACAATAGAAGCACAAAGTCTCCATGCATTAATGTTACCGTATTTATTCAAGTATAATACGTAAAATTTAATCCATAAAATCATCCACATAGTTAGGGGGTAGTATTATACTCGGATTAATATGTTTGCTTATGTATTTTAACTGAAATATCGGTCTCGTTCGCAAA
>JARVGW010230002.1:0-11553 GCA_031762495.1 Anablepsoides rubrolineatus | reverse complement strand
GATAAGATAAGATAAGATAAGATAAGATAAGATAAGATAAGATAAGATAAGATAAGATAAGATAAGATAAGATAATCCACCAAGGTGGAAATTTTCCTTCGGCCTACAACATACATACAATCATGATTTCAAAAATGTAAAACATAAATAAAAACAGAACTAAAAACCTTTAACATATCATCAATGGGAGAGTGTCATTTAGTTTGGTTAAGAATGGTTATTGCACTGCAGGTTCAAACTGATAAAAAGAGGATGGCTACTATCTGCTAAAATATTCCTTCCATGTTCTTTCATCAAACAGCTGAGACAGCATTTTTTTGTTGTTTCCCCACTTTTTTATTTGCCGTGGAAACAATTTTTGAGAGTTTGTTCCTTATAACTCGTGTGACCATACCATCAAGCTCTAGAGTCTGCTGACTAACAACCCAGACCACTAAGTCTTCTCAGAAGATAAAGTCTCTGAGAGCTTTTCTTCAAAATGTAATTAGTGTTTTCAGCAAAAGTGAGCTGAGTGTTCAGAAATGACTCCAAGTATTTAAAGTTTGCCACAGTTTCAACAAGTTGGCCATCAAGTGAAACTGGCTCCACTTTAAGGTCTTGTTCGGTGCATATGATCACTTCTTTTGTTTTGACTACATCTGTCGTCACTCCAGAAAAACAGAAGAGATTAAAGATTATTTCAGCTCAGATTTCAGAGGGTCTCACTTCCTGTCTTTATAAATCCTAAATACTTCTGAGCTTTTTGCCATTAAAGGAAATAACTCTCTGATCATTGATCCTTCAGCTCCAGGTGTAACTTCAAACTAAAGACTTAACAGAAACGCCATCGTTAAGCTCCTCCCACTCTTTCAAACTTCTTTTTCTGACAGTAATAAGGACCGTGTTCAGGTGGAGACAGAACTAAGAACCAGAGTTTTGAACATTTTTCTTTAAAACTGGATGATTTAGTGAAGTTTGCTGCTTTTAACCATTAAAACTAGAGTCAGATTCTAAAGCAGTTTTAATGGTTTTAAACATTAAACCTTTGAACAGCTCTGTGGTGGGCTTTTCAGACGTTATGTTTCTGACAGACGATCTCTGATAGCTTTGGACCAAAATCCAGAATGGAAATAATTAGCAAATCTGGACGTTTCCAAGGTTACGTCTGCTGCAATAAACAGAGTCTGCAGCCCTGTTTCACCCAGAAACAAAAACTCATCAGATTCCTCAGAGATGGTTTGAACACAAAGTTCCTGTGAGTTAGAGAAAAGCATGCTTTCTGAGGAGAGCAGCAAGAATGATGAAACAGATGGAAAACATGTGGGGTCTGCATAAGGGGGCTAATTCTACTCAGAATAACTAGAAAAGACAAGAAAATAGATTATTAATTTTCTGTCATAATTCAGAGCATTAAATGAAACTGAGGCTACAAAAGGCCCTTAACAAAAACTAGTTAATGCAAGTATCCTTTAAATATACTCATTTGAAACTAAAAAAACAAATAAAAGAGTTTACTTTTTATTTACTTATCTAAGATATACTTAACCAAGTTTATCTTACACTATACTTAGCTTGTACTAAAAATATACTAAAAGTTTAAGTATACTTACTTAGTCTCTACTAATGTTTAAACTTTGACCAAGATAAACTTTAGTAGTACACTAAAAGTACATTTTTACACAGACTGGTTTATTATTTATATATTTGCTTATTTGTAGTATATTTTAAGATTAATTAGATTACTTTCAGTATACTTCTGAATATACTTTCATAAACTTATTGCAGGACAATTTAGTCCTAGAAGTATACTTGTTAGTAAATTTCTAGTATACTTATATCAGTGTACACTGTAAATAAAATTACACATAGTGAAATACACTTTTATATACTTTAGTATATACTTAATGACATGAATTTAAATTATTTTATTTTTGATAAGTTTATAAACTTACAATACATTTTAACAGTATACTTAAAGTATACTTTTTACAAACAAGAAAAAGTCCCAATTTAGTATGAATAAGTATTAAATCAGTATACTACACTACATGTACATGGTATAAGAGACCATTTATACTTAAACTAATACTCAAGTATACTTAATAAAAAGAACTTCAAGTATACTAATTTTTGCTCAGGGTAGCTGGAAGCTAAGTGTCTCAAAAACCATCAAAAAGGGAAAAAACATCATTATTTATCAATGATTAAAATAATCTTTAGTTTCTCCTGATTTAGTAATAAATTCAAACCTGCAGTGAGTCAATCATAAAACGGATCAATGAGATCTGTGTTCTGCTGGTTTTAGGAGCTCGGGTCGAACATTTTGTACCTTGAACATGTATTTTCCTCCTCAGAGGAAAGCTTTTCTTGTTTCTCGGCTGTTATTGTCTCTGTTCCGTTGGCCCGCTCTGAAGTTTGGAACGACGGACAAGACGAGTTTAACAGACGAGCCAAGGCCGTGAAGCTGCATGTTAGGAAGGAGGGGAAAGTTATCACTGCCTTGGCAGCAGGAGAGAGGTGAGGGGGTGGGGTGGGGGGGATCGTCAGGTCCAAGTAGGAGATAGCACTGGAGGAGGGGGGATTTTTTTTTTTTTTTCCACTGTAGGAAGTCGGCTTGCAGCTAACAACGCCTGGGAGAATTCTGTCAAAACTTTAAAGCCGTCCAAGCTGCTCTTTTCAGGGCTCTCTCTGTTTACAACAGCTTCTTGAGCTGAATCTCTGGTGAAAATCTGACAAAGTTTGGATTAAATCCTAACCTATGAAAAGTCCTAGCAGGAAAATAAAACACAAGAAAACTTGTTTGTGGTTCTTGCCGTCGTGCACCACCCCACTTGTGACAAGTTCATTTTAGGATTAACCAGAGAGAGAAGGGTTTCAGCTTGTATCACCAAACAAAACCATTTAACTTCACATTATTAAAAAATTACTTCAAAGTGACCTGTGGTCAGCTGTAATGATGATGGACCATCATGATCCAGACCCTAACGAGGTCTCATCTGGGTCCAGACCCTTCAAATAAGAGGATTTTAGCTCCAGCAAAGAGGATTCTCAAAGAACAGGTTGACTTAATGCTGATAAACAGCTGAAGGGTAAACTAGAAGCAGATACAGAAACTTAAATTATAGACTTGAAGTGAATCAGTGCAGCGAACAGGAGCAAGATTATAAACTGGAGTGGGATTATTGAGTTAAAGCAGCTGGTGGATTATCAGATGCAGAGCAGGTGAGGAAGAAGCTGAGGATAACTGAGGTAAACAATGATCAGGAAGAAAACTAAATTATCTGAGACACACTGCACTCTGATGAATATCTATAAAACGTTGCACTCTGCATTAACACTTTCATCAGTTAGATTCAACTTTAACTTTAATTGTCACTGTGCAGAGTACAATACAGAGCCAATGAAATGCAGTTAGCATCCAACCAGAAATGAAAGTACATATCATTTACATAAAGTGCTTAAGTATAAATATATACGCATAATATAGCATATAAATATGTGTATTTAAGTATGTGTAGAGCAGCAACAAAGACTATATGAACTGTACTAGTAATGCAAGTAAACAATATGTAGTAAAAACAATGAAATAAGATAAGAATAAAAATGCATTTACAATAAAAAAATACAAAGATACAGTTGTGGGAGAGCAAATAGAAGGAACAAAATGCAGTCATTGGGCTGCAGTGTAATTAAAATGACCATGCAGCGTCTATAAGCCAGAAATACAGAAACTGATACAAGGTCAAGTTAAAACACAGAATATGCATTTCCTGCTTATAAAGATTTCTGCTGAAAACCTAAAAAAGCTTAAACTAGCCTAAAATAGCTTTAAAATTAAGCTAAAATTAGCACAACAAACAGAGCATTTTGCAGTAAGAAGATGAAATGATCACAATTTAGCTGGAGAAAAAGCTCAAATGAACTAAAAGGTAAACGTATCTCAATAATACAAAACCTGTGTGGTGAAATGAAGTCGAGTGTCACGGCCCTGATGATGAAGATGGATGATGATGGAGCTTTTAGGACAAGTTCATACAAACATCTCAAACTAAACGAGAGGAGATAAAAGCTGATGTGAAGCTGACCATCAGTCAGAGCTCAGATAAGATCCTCTGAGCAGAAAACAAACAGATTCTCTAAATCCTCAGGAGGAAAGAGAAGAAACAAGAACAAACTGTAGAAAAGTTAAATATCACTGAACTCCTTTTATTTCTTTTCATCCACATATTTACAATGATAGTTTATATTACAATCTACTCCTGCAGACTTCAGCTGTTCAAATATCAAAACCTTTTTGTTACTTTAAGCAAGCATTTTGCTGCTTTAATTCAACAAGTGTTTCAGCTGTTTTGCTCTTTTTCTATTTTAGCTCATGTTCTGATCTTTTTGCTCTGCATCCTTCTAAATTTTGTTTCTGTTTTCTTGAAAAATAGTCACTCATAAGAGTCAAATTTCTTAAAACATGCAGTCCCCTCCTCATTTTTATCATTTCCTAACTCCAGCTGGTTTCATGCAGTGTTGTATAAAGTACAAGTATCTTATCATAAAAATACTTTAGTAAAAATTAAAGTATTCTCTAATAATATTACTTGAGTAAAACTCTTAAAGTATCTCATAGTTTTTGTACTTAAGTAAATTGCTGACACAAAATCTACTTAAGTATTAAAAGTAAAAGTACTGAGTAAAAGTGAGCGATTAGATTTGGCAAAATGATATTTATTGGGAGGTGAACTCTCCAAAAAACATTTTTTTAACGACCTGCAACTCCTCCTCAAGCTAGGATGTCAGAATGGTATATATTTGTGACCCATCATATCGAAATGAGGATTAAGTCAAATATGGTCAAGATGACCTAATTACATTTTGATACCTGGATCACTCTGATATCATCAGTAAATCCATATAAATGACTTAATTTGTCTTGTTAATTAAAATATACATAAATATTTGGTCTGAATCCTAATTTTATGTAACTTTAATGAGAAATTTTTGATGTCCTTATGAGGAAACCTCAAATTATATTTGAATATTGAGATTTCCCTGCTGAAAATAAACAAAACTAACGTAACGAGTTTATACCTTTTTTAAAATATAGTGAGTAGAAAGTACAGATAATTGTGTGAAAATGTAATGAGTAAAAAGTAGACTGAAAAAAAAATTACTCAAATAAAGTACAGATAACCAAAATTTCTACTTAAGTACAGTAACAAAGTATTTGTACTTAGTTACTTTACAACTCTGGTTTTATGTTTCTTTGTGCCGTACTGTTGTTAGCAGGAAGAGTTGCGGCGTGTTGTTGTAAGCTCGTATGTTTGGTTTTTACGCAGCTGGGGAGAAATGATTTGCACCTTGTGGAAAATGTGAGCAGGACTGAGGCTAGCAGAGAGTGAGTCATTGGCCTGCTATCTCTGAGGGGATGAAGTCCTGCCTCTGAGAGCCGGACTCAGACTTCTTGTTTACTTTCCAGACAGAAGAGCTGAGAGGCTGAGAGGTGCACAGAAGGGAAAATACACAGAATCAGAAACGTATTGGCGTTTTTCACTGTTACACAGAAAGACGAGCCGAACAGACCTGACAGATACGAGAGAGTCTCTGAAGGGACCAGCCTTAAAGTCTTTATCTTTATCAGTCAGGAGCAGGAGGGCTTAATATCTGTGTGCAGTGTTAGCAAAATATAATGTAGACTAAAGAAGAGATTTTAATGAAAAGGCCAGAAAATAACCACAGGATCGGTGGTTTGCTGCTCTCGATGATGTCGTGGTTAGGCAGAAAATCTTTGAACAGCCGAAAGAGTTCAGGAGTTTTAGCTGAAATCACCTCCATTCATTTAGCTACTTTTAGACTTTCACTACATTTTTACTAACTTAGCTTTTAGCTAGCGTTTAGCTACTTTTAACCAGCCTCTTACAGCTTTTAGCTTTTGTTGGACTACTTAGCTATTAGTATTTTGCTACTTTTAGCTGGCATTTGACCAATTTTGGATTTTAATTACCCTTTTGATACCTTAGCTTTTAGCAAACCTTTTCCTACTTTTAGTTGATTTTTAATTGCTTTTAGCTTTTATTTTTCTACTTTTAGCTAATATTTAGCATTTTGCTACTAAAGCCACCGTTTTGCTACTTTTGGCTTAAAGTTACCCTTCTGCTATCTAAGCCTTTTCCTACTTTTAGCTGACATTTTACTGCTTTTAGCTGTTGTAATACTCAGTAGCATGTTGCTACTTTTAGCTTTTAGTTACCCTTTTACCTTAGCTTGCTTTTCTACTTTTAGCTGACTTTTAACTGCTTTTAGCTTTTTGCTAGCATTTTGCTACTTTTGCCCTCTAGCTACATGCTCATAGAACTTTTAGCTAGCCTTTTGCTACTTTGAACAGCTCCTTCCATGACTTTCATTCAGTGAGCTGACATGATTCTACTTCCTGGTTTTGTTTGTCTTGTTTTGTGTCTTTTGATTTTGCAAGTCGTCAGAATTAGTTTTTGTTTTGACGGTCTGGACTTTCTCTCAGATTTTGGTTTAATGCAGTTTTATATAATATGAAGATAAATAATATGAACTCTCAGCCTCCAGTGGATCTTCTACTACACGCATCACCTGGCATTTGAAAGCTTTTCTGAAAAGTCCTTTTATTTAAAGCAGGACTGAACTTGTGTGTTTGTGCAGCAGAGACTTCATCCACACTTTTAGCTCTTTACATGGCCTCGGGTCTTACAGTGTGTCTGTCAAGCTGTTTAGAACTTGGCAGGCTGTTTGCTCTTCTGCATATCTGATGGGGTTTGATGGAGGTCCAGGTCAAACTTAAAGACATGAAGAAAAGTTTGGCTTCCTGGTGTTTGCCTTCACCTGACAAACTGTGGCTCGGGGGCATGAAGAGATATCAGCTGATCTAGGAGAGTTAAAGCTATGAGAAATGTGAAAATATGTATAATTAAGTTTTTAGCTCTTAGTTTACAACAGCTAAACTTTCATGTTTTTAAATCAAACTAAAGCTTTTTGTTTGGTCTGAAGACTTGTACGATGCCCATCAAACTATTTGGGAATTGACAGACTTGTTGCCGCTTCAGATCTGCTGATGAGTTTAGAAATTCCAACCCTCCAAGTAGAACCTGAATCTATGGTGCCAGGACATTGGTCCTACACATTTATGTCACTCAGTAACTCAACAAATCAGAAGAAATCTCTTCATCTTCATTTGAAACACATCTCTGCAGAGGTTCCATCAGGAGCATTTGGTGGTACAGCAGAATTATTTCTCCTCCAAACCAAAATCAACCACAAGCTGCAGAACGTTTCTGCACACAGACGCAGAAAATGTGACGGCCTCTCAGAGCGTTGATATTAATCCCGTCTCAGATTACAATATAAGGCTTGACTGAACGCCACAGACTCTCTGACTGTCGTTAGAAGCTTCGAGGAAATCTGCGAAAACCTCACATTAAACCTTTCTTCTTAGAAATATTTGGTTTTACTTGAGTTTATCGGTGTAATTATCTATTTTTGTCTTATGCTACATTTAGCTTTTAGCTAGTTTTTTAGTGTTTTTAACAGTTTTGCTAATTAAGTAGTTTATATTAGCTCATTTTAGCTTTTAGGGTACCATTTTATAATAAGGCTCCCCTTAGAGATGGCTTATAAATAATTTACAGATAGATTATTAATTCATCTGTAAACACTTTATAAATCATTAATAAGTGTTTATTATTCATTAATTAGGGACGGGAAAGAGACAAAACTGTCTTGTTTCTTGCCAAATAGTGAGCCAACTCTGTTCATGTATATATTACATCTAAAGGTGCTTTATTAAACATTTCACACTAGTTTAATATCTTGTAAGCACAATAATTTATTGAAATCACCTATTTTACAAAATTGTACTGTATTATACATATACACAGTAATCAAAGGAAGCCTTATTGTAAAGTGTAAAACAGTATATTATTTAATAATGACTAATAATGCCATAACAGAACCTTTTAAATAGTGTATTGTCTTACATTTTGCAACAAGGCTCCCTTTGACAGTTGTTAATAATAATTCAGTAATATAGTACAATATTATTTTTTATGTGTTTCCAATATATAATTGTGCTTACAAACTTAGTAATATGTACATGAACAGATTTGGCTTACTATTTGGTAAGAAACGGGACAGTTTTGTCTCTTTCCCATTCTTAATTAATCCATAATAAACATTTGTTAATGATTTATAAAGTGTTTACAGATGAATCAATAACATATCTATAAACTAAGTCATCTATAAGGGGAGCCTTATTGTAAAGTGGTACCTCTTTTATATATGATTTAGCTCATTTTAAGCACTAGCTTTGGTTTTGTTAACTTTAGATCATGACTGTTTTGCAAATTTACAAACTTTTTTAGATTTTAGTTAACATCATTTTAGATTTTAGCTAAAATATTTATTTGAATTTTAGCAATCCAGTATCAGTTTTTTCAACATATTTCGGCTCGGTCCTTCAGCCTTCAAGAGGCATTTTTGCTAAAGTTACAAATGTTTTTACCTCAGTGTGTGACGGTCAAACATTTTGACATTTTCTTTTATAAAAACCGGCACATCCAGCGCTGATGTCACACTTTTGTTTGGAGGAGTCTTTTTTTTTCCACTGCTGAGGGGGAAAAAATCACGGCCTTCATATTCCAGTTGCTTCCACAGATGTTTAAACCACCCCTATGTGTGTGTGTGTGTGTGTGTGTGTGTGTGTGTGTGTGTGTGTGTGTGTGTGTGTGTGAGTGGGGGTCTCCTCCAGCCCAAACTGGAATGTACCAGAGTAATTTATTACTTTGAGGTCGATGAGTCACCAGAAAAGACGATGTACATTTCCCTTAAAGAAAAAGGACCCACGCTGCAGGAAGTCCGTCTGAAAACCTTTTGTTTTCGTTACCAAAGGATTTTCTCGGACAAAAAGCAACACGTTTAGATTGTTTCAAACAGGAGAAAACAAAAGTGAAAGGCGTCAAACTACAGTAAAGCTCAATGAAACAAAGGTTATAAGTTTCTTTGTGAACATGTCTGTGCAGAAACACCTTCATACACAAAGAGTCTGATCAGAGCAGGAGCAGCTCACCTCATGCAGGTAATGTTACAGATAGCTGATAGGTGAGTAATGACAGCCCCTCACACTTATTTATTCAACCGTGTCAGGATGTAGTAGCTATAGGGAGGGTTTGGCAGCTCTTTCTTTCTTTAATTCTAACTACGAGGCATTGATGATGTGTTTACTTTCCTTGCCAGATATTCAGAGAACACCTCCCTGATCTTGTACCGACTTGCAGGAAACGCTCAGAAAGTTTAGTTTGCAGATAAACCAGATGAATTTTAATAAATCTGAAAAATGTTTAGTTTCATTCATGCAGCTTTCCTCACCTGCACAAAAAGAATCATTTGCAGACTTCTCTATTTTCTTGCCAAAATGCTGTGGGAGTGTCTAATGTTGACGGATTTTGGCTGAATAGCTAAAAAAAACTGAAACTAGCCTAAAATATAGCTAAAAGAAAAACTCTGATGCAATAGCTGAAATCAGCACAAAAAAACAGAATGAGCATGTTTGCTGAATTAAGAAGTGAAATTATTACAAAAATGTGAAAAAGCTGCTGAAAAAAGCTCAAATTAGCGAAACAGAAGCTAACAACTCAGAAAAAAGCATAATGAAGCTGAGAGAAACATAAGTAGAAATTAGCAGAAGAATATCATAAAAACTCAGAATGACAAAAACAGAAAAAAGCTAAAATCAACTAGTAGAAAAAACAAATAGAGTAAAAACATTTCAAGGGTTATAGAGAGGTTAAAACTGTGATGATGGTTTTAATTGATTAATTTTATTGTTTTTATGTGAAGCGCTT
Organism: Anablepsoides rubrolineatus; assembly: GCA_031762495.1. NCBI lineage: Eukaryota > Metazoa > Chordata > Actinopteri > Cyprinodontiformes > Rivulidae > Anablepsoides > Anablepsoides rubrolineatus. The sequence continues at coordinate 1,720 of JARVGW010230002.1, read as the reverse complement.
TGTGATTTTGTATCTATGAAAGGTGCTATATAAATAAACTTTACTTACTTACTTACTTAAAAGACACCTCCATTCATTTTCAATTAGAAAAAAAGGCAGAAAAAGGTAAATATCTCAAAAAGTACCAAACGCCATACTCAGGAGAAACAAGCTGAACGTTTTTAGATATGAAATGCTGAAATAACAAAATAATTGCAGAATGTTATACATGCCAAAAAGATCTCTAACTGTGTAAATGCTTTGCAGTTAGCACAGTTAGCACAGTTAGCAGAAAGAAACAGAAAGAGCATGTTTGCTGAAATAAGCAGCTGAAATTACCTGAGAAGAGCTCACATTACATAAAAACTCAGACAACAGCTGAAATCAGCAGAAAACATATAAAAAAAGCATAAAAAGCCTAAAACAGCTGAAATAAGCAGAAACAAGCACAAAAAGTTGAAATTAGCAAATGAACTGCAGAAAAGAAATGATAAAAAAAGCTAAAATCAGTAAAAAAAAAGAAGAAGCTGAAATTAGCAAGAAGTTGAAAAAGCAGATCAAACTGTATAAAGTGAATACTTATAAACATTCTGAAGGGTTTTAGGATTGAAAATAACTTTGTTGATTAACAATGAGAAACAAATGACTGAAAAATCTAAATATCTAGAAATATATAAATAGCTGAAATATTAAAAGTCATATCTGAAACATCCTGTTTCATTCTCACTTCCCCATCTTGTACTTCTTTCATCTACGTTTAGTCTCTTTCTGCTAATTTCAGCTACTTTTTCACTCTTTTCAGCATTTTTAAAACCTCTTTCTATTGATTTTTCATTTTTGTTTTCCTTTCAGCAGCGGTCAGCTGTTCACATTTAACTGGCATTAATAGTTTTGTTATTAAACATTTTCAGGTTTATTTTAGCAGCTTTCAGCATTAAGCATTCACACCATATTTTCATCTTCTATCTCCAATAAAAGAAACTAAAGTTCTTGGTCCTGCTTTAGTCCACTGCTCTCTGAAACTTGTTCAGAAATGTTTCATCTATAAAACACCTAAATTTGTGCTTTTGTTGTTTGTTTCTTCTCTGAAATGCAGCAGCTGGATTAACCCAAATCAACCACTTTATTTATATCTTCAAACACGTGCAGAGGTTTGTCTTCTTTCAGTCTTTCATCAAACTTAATTCTTTGTTTAAAGCACGATGCCATAAACTGAAGACTCAGCTGCTTTGTTTAAAACAACACTGTGGGTCAAATTTCAGCTTTTTGACTTGAACTCTTTAAAAACATGCAGGAAGGAAATGATTGGCAGGAAATAAAGGAAAGCTGTCTTCACTACATGAAAACTCAACAGTGACCTCTAGGTTCAGCTCTGGTTTCCATCCCCGGCCTGCTCCATTACAGATTTATGATTTTAGAAACGCTCCTCCCCAGTTTAGCTCCCAGTAAGTGGAGTTTCTCTGGTGGGACGTTTGCTGCATGAAGGAGGATGAAGAAACTAAAATCTGGTCCAGAGGCTCAGGAGATCATTTAACACTCAGAGTAAAATCATTATTGCACCTTTTTCTTTTGTTTTGGGTGCACACTGACACACAGAGTACCATTTGGAGGAAATATCTTCAAAAGCAGCTCCACAACAGCCCGAAACCAAGAACCTGAGAGCATGCAAATAATTATGATAATGAGACAGAAAAATCCTCATTAAGTTTTAATCTAAAAGCAGCAGTGAAACATCTTCCAG
>JARVGW010229988.1:0-11554 GCA_031762495.1 Anablepsoides rubrolineatus | reverse complement strand
CATGCCTGATTTAAAACAACACATATAAGAACCGTGAATAAACATTAGCGTGAGGAACAATGTCTGACATCTTGACTACGTGTACAGATAGTCTGCCCCTTTAACATATGTCATGAGGTGGAGTCAAGATGCGAAGAGGTTGATTTCTGGATGTGTTTCTGGGTTTTTGCTCACTGTTTGGCTGGTGTCTGTCGGAGAGGCACATTAAAAAAGCTACACAGTCCACAGCTGTGTCGGCATGGTTTTGTATGGCTCAATCAAACATTCACATGTCATTATTAACTGGTGTTAGATCTTAACAGGTAAAGGTTAACGAACACTGCATATTTTCTAACAGCGTGAGCTCTGGGTTTTTACGGTGGCCTATAAGGGTCAACGAAATGCAAAAGCCACAATGGAAATGATGCTAAAACGAAAATTATGCTAAAGCAGAAATTTAATATAGAAATTCTACCAGGGAATTCAATGTTTTACAGTACTCAGACTAATTTTATACTTAAAACAGACTAGATTGCTTGTAAGAATACGTTTTTATTTTATTTTACTTTTATTTGAGCGCTGATCCAGTCCACATACATACCAGTAGGTGGCAGTAATGTGCTACATTATTTTTTGCCAACTGCCAAAAAGAAACTAAGAAGAAGAACAGAAGTTGTTTCACAGGACAAAGTATTACAGTTCGGGAATATTTTGAACTGACAAGTAAAATATAGATTTTGTTTAGTTAATGTAGATATATGTTGGTATGAAAACAACTTTGTTTTATTGTGCTGACTTTAGGGGTTACACATGAAGCTGTCGTGTTGTGGCTTTTGCATTTCATTGACCCTTATGGGCCACCATACTGAATGACTTAGAAGACACTGAGTTGTTGAATCTAAAATAAGCATAAAACTAAGTAAAATATTAAAACATGAGCTAATGGCTATGAAGAAAATCAACTAGTCACAAGTAGTAAAATGGTAGATAAAAGCTAAAGAGCTAAAAGCATCAGAACATTAGCTAAAAGTCACTTAGGAAGGCATAAATAGAGGGAATACACAGAATCAAAATTTAGGGAAGAATGTTTGTGAAACTGAAAGATCTCAGAGAATGACCTAAATATGACCTAAATGTTTTGATATATGAACAACTAAAGTAGCATTTGTGTTATCTTACTTGAAAAATAAAAAAGCATAAATTTTCGAGAAATACATTACATTTTTTTCTAGCAAAATAAAAAAAACAAGAAAATACAAGTGAGCACAGTTCAGTTTTAGCATCAGATCCTGTTTGTTTCCAACACCCTCTGCCTGTTGAACACTAACAATATTAATGGATCTCTCTCTAAGTGCCATGCCAGAGAGTGTTGGGACCATGGGTTCTGTTCTTAATATGGTCTTTCACTGGCTGAAGGAGATTTGTAGGTGTTCTTCTTCCTTTATTTTTCCAGTCGATACAAGATGCTCAAACTCTTATGTCCTCATGGTGTGTCCAGAAAAACTGGCCTGTGCCAGCATGATCTTTTTTCATTGGCTTGTTAACACTTCTTCATTGGTCATTCTGTCTGTGTATGAGATCTAGAGCATTCTTCTTAAAAACAGCAACACATTGGGCCTCATGCAAGAACATGTTCGTATTTTTCTCCTAAATTTCTCTTACTTTTGTTCGTATGAAGGGTTTGTATGAACATGCCACGTCAGATTCAACAAACGCTTTTGTCTTCAGGAAAAGTGTGTGAATGGTGAGCGTAAACTGATTAATGCGTATCAGGTGCTCGTGCACAGGGAGACGAGATTTACATAATTATCACCCAAAAAACACCATATAAGGATATGTTTCATGCCCCACATACCTGTCCATTCATATATGACATCGCAAAGTAAAAAGAAAAACTTTATGAGTTCGGAGCTTGATGTCCTGCTCTCAGAGATCCAGAAAAATAAAATCTGTCATTTTTAGCAGCGTCAGCTGGAATTAAAGGAGCTGATAATAGCAGAGGAATGAAATGAGACTGCTGTTAATGTCGTGTCTGTAGGTTGTCCAGTCACAGAAATAAAAATCTAAATCATCTCTGTCTGTTTTCCTTTGGTCAAATATTTTAAATGTAAGTGTAAACAACTGTGTTGCATAGTTTTTATTTGTTCAGAAGAACAGTCGCGCACCACTACCTCCCCTCCCCAACAGCATTAATAACCAATTTAATTTAATCTAACCAATTTATGTCATTAGTTACATTTAAAATTATAATTTTAATTCAAACAGAATAGCCTATTGTCAACATAATTATGGAGTGTGATTTATTTTCAACTCGAAACATCTTCAAACTACTGAAATATAAAGTTATTAGTGAAGAAAACCCGTCTGGATAACAGCAGACAGACTGCTTGTAAAATATACGACAGATCTGGATCACGTGAATTTTGTTCGTATCTGAAGAAAATCTTAGAATACGAAAAAAATTGGTGAATGCCACAAATTCTCCTAAATCACTCGTACGCACAACTTAAGAACAAATCTGTGCGTACAAATGGTTCTTGCATGAGGCTCAATGATGTCAACAGCTTTTTGGTTCATGTTCCAAGCTTCACTTCCATATAAAAAAAGGAATTTAGGCAAGTTTCCTTATTTTATGATCTCCCATGTTGTTTATCCATTTGGTCTGAAGCCAGAGGAGAGATTTGTAATTTCTGCTAATAATTAATGTTAATTATTATTAATAAGTGAATAGATAAAACAATGAGAAAATAAAGATCTCGTTGAGCTTCTTTTAAACAACAATGCAAAACAATTAATTGGTTCCATCTAGAGTAATAAACATAACCTTTTCTAATGAATCAAAGATGATTTCATGCAAGTTTTTTAAGGAATTCCCAAACTAAGGAGGGAGGCAGGTGGTCGACTGGACTGGCATCAGATTCAGTTATATTTAAAGCAAATGTGTTTCCCAGCTCTCAGGCAACAAATGAGGATACCAGTGGTACTTACCCACGTATCTTTAATCATTTTCTTCAAATCAAACAGCATAGTTTGGTGAAGGCATCAGCGAGGACTAATAAACTCACCATGGAGCGAGCATAAACAGCCAGGCCCGATTGGCAGAGCAGCCAAGAATGCATACTTTCATGTTAGGAGAGCAGAGAGCTGCGGTTCAAACGCAGCGAAGGATTTCTTTTTTTTTCTTTTCTTTTTTTATTGGTGTGAGGTCGATCCCAATGCAGGTGTGATCCAGTCTGCAAGCTGATGGAGGGACCAGGTGGGCAGGCTGGACTTTCCTCAGGTCTCAGCAGGGCCAGAGCCTATAGGCTGCTGAGGTTTACAGATTTATCATCATTATAATAAATCTGTTCTAATTTAATAGTGGGATAAGAAATAACAATTTCAAACATCTTATTTTACTTATTTCCTATTAGAACAAGCCCACAGCAATGGAAAGAGTTTACATTTGATACAGTTCAAACTGCCTAATGAAGTTTGATTAGGACCCTATGAAACCTGTTTTATTTTTTTCCCAAAGTCAGTTTTTTTTTTTTTATAAATTCCACATTTTCATTCTAACCATTTTTATTAACATAAAAAGTGTGTAATTTATAAAGTGATTGAAAATAAAATTGACAAACGAAAGGCCACAAAAGTTTATTTCATGTATAGCAAATTGCTGTTCTTCAGTAGAGCATTTTGCAAGGTGTTTAGAAGTACTTGCCTGTCTTTTTTTTTCTTTTTAAAAACACATTATTTATGTGTAAATCATAGAATCTATCTTATCTCACATTAAAAAGTTATCCTTTTGTAAAAAAATGCTTTAGAGTTTAGCTTAACATGAAACCTACAAACAGTAAAAACTTGAGCACACTTGCCTGTTGAAAAGGATCTGAGCTCATTTTAGTTTTCTGTCATGGCAGAGCCCCTCCTTGTTGATGGTGTGTTTTCTAAAAGAATATGTGATTCAACACACAATAAAGTCCCACCTCACTTCTTCTGATGTTAAAGAGTTTGCAGGTGTGTCTCGCTCAGTTTGCTTCTTCTCTGTTTCTCATGTGGGTCAGACAGTAAGAGGTCAGCACAAGTATTCTTACCCATCAAGTGTTGCCAACTCCTCAGTAAGAAAAGTAGCTACTGGCTGTCCTGAAATCTGCTACAATTCACTAGGTGATGTCATCGATTAGGTTTTCCACATTGCAGAAATCATAGGTTCTTATTTGATAGGGTAAAAAAATAGTAATAAAATTTGATGACAGACACTTTAATGATTAGAAAAATACATTTCATGGTCTATTTTAAGGCTTTCTAACTAATTAAATGAAGAAACTGAAGCAATCTGACTGAATCAGATCAGAGCTGTTCTTCAACCATTGTTTGACTCCACCTTACCTTTTATACAGCAGATCCTTCTGATAGCTGTGGTGCATTTACACACAAAGACCCTCAGCCACACAGACGAGAAGAAAACAACGTGGAGGAAGGTTTTCATTGTTTTTGTTTTAGGATTAAAATAGAAATTTCGAGATTAAAGTGGAAATTTTATTGACAAAATCCAAAATGGTTAATGTGTTACAGAAAAGACTTAATGTGAAGTGAACCTCACTGTGCTCCTAAACCTGCCTGGATTTGTTTCACTTCTTATTTTTGGATCTTAGAGGGTGTGTCGGGGAAATCTTTATTTCCCCAAAACAGAAAGACGTGATCCAAGAATAAAAATGATCAATCAGGATTTATTGCAATTGCAGACACACATCATGTCACACAGGGCAGTGGTACAAAATGTGTGCCATGAGGAAGTCTCTCTCTGTTTTTTTTATTTTATTTTTTTATTTTAAAGCCACTTCAGTAGAAAACAGATGTAAATATTAGTTTCTTCATCATCAGTGACTTTTTTTTTTTTGTTGCCATGAGGCAGTCTCAAATACACACATTTATACAGTATGTTATACAGGGCTGCGCGGTATATGCGGTGAACAGTAGAAACAATATGAAGTTGACCTACGGTAGAAATTTACCCAATACCGTCCTGTCATCAGTTACATCATCGCACCTGTGTCAACAGGGCTGCGAGTGCAAAGACAACTGAGCAGGAGTTTGAAATATAATGAAGAAATTCTAGCGTTTTAAAACACGTAAAGTAAGAATAAATCCTCAAAATTTCCCCTCCCGCTGTAGAAAAGTTATGTCAGGAACATTTTTTACCCCTTAAGTTAAAAACTTATTTCTAGCAGCAGAACAGGTTGGAAGATGGCTATTTGATGTTATTTATTGTTTTTTAAATCATCCTACAGGCTCTGACATGTTAGATACATTTGTAAATGAGGTTTTGAAAAAATCCGTAAAAAATCTGTGAGATTGCTCTCTGTGTCAGTATACCTGCAAAATGACGTAAAATCCTTATCATGAACAGACAATCCGTTTAAGTTGACATGTATGAAAACCACACACTAAAAGACCTCAGGTCCAATTTGGGGGTCGAACCTTCTTACTGTGAGGCATCTGTTCTAACCACTGATCCATCCTCTTCAAACTAAAGCAGCTGAAGGTGCAGTTTTACTCTTAGTACAGCAAAAATCACAGAACTTATTTGAATCCTTCATAATATAAGTCTCAAACACACCGAGTGTTGACTTCCATATACTCTCAGTATTCCTTGTGGTCTATGCTGCTGTTGTACTGAAGAATAAAACTGAAATATTTTCAGAAGCTTCAGATGTTTATATAGTTTTTTTGTAGCTTGAACTTGTATGTTTTAAACTTTTATTGTGAAGGACTGAAGCATGTTCTGAAAGTGCGCCCATAACTCTCTCACAATAACAGATAAATCAATTAAATTTAGATCCAGGAGCTCAGTGGGGTTCACTTTCTTTTTGTCGATCATATTTTGACTATTTTCCATCTGTAATAATTTGACTTTTTCAACTTTAATGTTGAAACCAGGAAACAAACACAAAATATTCTGATTTATTTTCTGTTGAAGTGGCCCTAATTCTTCACGAAACATTAGAAACATGGACATGCTTTAGAGGAAACATTCACACTGAATGAATTATCCTCTGAACCTCCTTCAGGAGATTAGCCTCTGCTCTGTTTCAGATCGATCTTTCCTTTGATCTGAGCGAGCTCGTGTTCTGAGAGATGTCTGATCTATTGCATCATGTGAGAAATACGCACACTTCCACCTCAGACACCGCTGACTGTTCTGAAGCCAGGATAGAGCTTCAGTGACAAACTAGTATGTTAATCTGATTTGGAGCCAGATCTAAAATGCAATAAGACGTCTCTTTTCCCGTCTTCATCAAACCTTCTTCACATCACTCCAGTTTGTTTGACCTCTTGAGCCCCTTTTTTTTACTTCAGATCTGTCAGTTGAACCTGGACATGTTTGGTATCAATATAAAGCTAAGAACCCTGGTTAAAAGCTCATGGAAACTATATTTACATTCACCAAACACAGTTCAAACAACAAGCAGTTGAATCAGAAAGTAAACAAACTGTACAAAATGGCGTCATTGCAAATCTGTAAATACATTCAAGCAAATCTGTATATGATCCAACTGAAGTCAAATATAAGTTCTCATTATTTTATATAATACATGGTGACAAATGTTTGGATAATTTTTTTCAAAAGAACAAACATTAAATAACAAGTCTTTAAAGTCAGGTAAGAAAAATAAATAACTTTTAGATGTAAAAACATCATATTTCTCAACATTTATTAATGGTCCCATCATGTTCTGTCGTGTGCAGAATGACAAAATACAAAATAATTTCTCTACTTAAACCTCTATAACTTTGCTTCAGTTAATTTTAGCAGCATGAATCTTTGTACAGGTAATGTCCACAAGTGATTTATGGATTCCAAGAGTTTTTAGCCTACTTCATTATGGTTTTAAATAGGTTATACTGTCTAATAAAAAAAATGATTCAGGTGAGAGTGAAATAAACAAATTAAATTATGTTCCATCCCCAATATCTCTGAAACAACAGCAGCTGTTTTAATAATTTCATTTCTAATGAAATCTCCCAAGTGTTAACGTTATTTTGACACCAAGATTATTTAAGTAGAAATGCTGAGATACACTCAGTTAAATTGGGCATGGGATTTTGAGCAAAACCTTCAAGAAAACATCCTTGGGGCTTAAGAGGTTTTAACTCTGGACTGTAAAGAGTGGAAATTTGATTTCAACTTAGTCTTACAGTGGAACAACTCAACTCCTGATTCCTCAACACAACTATAAAAACTGTTTAGTAAGGTGGTTTATAATCTGTATTTCAGAATACATGTCTGTGGTGTTCACTCACTCTCCTGGCTGGAAGTGAAACCTCTTCAGCTACAGAATGGGAGTCTTGCTGTCTTTTTTTCTTTTTTTAATTTCTTATTTTTAGGGGTACTTCTCAGGTCCCAGATGACTGATAATTTACATCAGCTTATGTTTGTAATGTTACTGTCTGAAACCTGAATACATCAGAAACAAATGATTTGCTTTGTTTAAAAGAAAACAGAATGTTGATCATCTTACTAAAGTGGGCAGGCAGAGGGAAAACAGGATGGACTCTAATTAAAAAAAAAAAAGATTTGAATTTCAGATTTATTCTGTTTGTTTTGACCTGAGCTGCTGCTGAAGTGTCTGAGACAGGCTCTAATTCACAAAACGTGTGTTGTACATAAAAACTTGAAAACATTTCAAGTGTTCAGCTTTTCTTCGTTGCAATTAAAAGTGTGAACACTGTGTAAAATGAAATCAAGACTACACAGAACACTACTTCAAAAAACAGGAACTATTTCTTTTAATCTTTTGTTTTCACTCAACCAAATCCTCAAAATGCTTTAAATATTTTTAAGAAGAGGTTCACTTTGCAATCACTTCAGCATTAAGAGGTTTTTTCCATAAACAAAAGCATTTCTGCCCTGTCACCAGACTGTTTCTGTTTCTATGTCTCACATGTCCCCTCAGACAGATGTAGGCTTAGACAGGTGAAGTCAGGGCAGCCAGGTGTTGCTCAACCTCTGAACTCTGCCTCACTTTCTCCCCCATTAACCAAGGGGTTTCAGCAGTCACTTAGTCAGGGGTGACTTTAGAAGCTTTGGTGACATCACTTTTCTCCATTTCTCCCCTGCTAGTGAACCCCTCCCCCTTCCTAAAGCGGTCTCCGCGCACGCACGCACGCACGCACACACACACACACACACACACACACACCCGGCTGCATTCAGCTGAGAGGAGATCGTTCAAATGAATCTTGCATGCACAAAGTTGCCACTAATATTTCAGGATTGAAATGAGGTTTATTGTACTAACAGAAAATGTGCAATATGCATTAAACCCAAATCTGGTGCAAAAATATGGGTAACCTTATAATTTTCTTGATTGAATACTCCTAACTAGTTTTTACTGACTTACTGAAGCACAAAATTGGTTTGGTAACCTCACTGAGCTTTGAACTTCACAGCCAGGTGTATCCAATCATGAGAAAAGGTATTTAAGGTGGTCAATTGCAAGTTCTCCTCTTGAATCTCCTCTGAAGAGTGGCATCATGGGCTCCTCAAAACAACTCTCAAATGATCTGAAAACAAAGATTGTTCAACATAGTTGTTCAGGGGAAGGATACATAAAGTTGTCTCAGAGATTTAACCTGTCAGTTTCCACTGTGAGGAACATAGTAAGGAAATAGAAGACCACAGGGACAGTTCTTGTTAAGCCCAGAAGTGGCAGGCCAAAAAAAATATCAGAAAGGCAGAGAAGAAGAATAGTGAGAACAGTCAAGGACAATCCACAGATCACCTCCAAAGACCTGCAGCATCATCTAGCTGCAGATGGTGTCACTGTGCATCGGTCAATACAGCACACTTTGCACAAGGAGAAGCTGTATGGAAGAGTGATGTGAAAGAAGCAGTTTCTACAAGCACACCACAAACAGAGTCACCTGAGGTATGAAAAAGAACATTTGGACAAGCTTCATTTTGGAAGAAGGTCCTGTGGACTGATGAAACAAAGATATGTTTGGTCATACAAAAAGGCGTTATGCATGGTGGCAAAAAAACACAGCATTCCAAGAAAAACACCTGCTACCCACTGTAAAATTTGGTGGAGGTTTCATCATGCTTTGGGGCTGTGTGGCCAATGCAGGCACCAGGAATCTTGTTCAAGTTGAGGGTTGCATGGATTCCACTCAGTATCAGCAGATTGTTGAGAATAATTTTCAAGAATCAGTGACGAAGTTGAAGTTACACCAGGGATGGATATTTCAGCAAGACAATGATCCAAAACACAGCTCCAAACCTACTCAGGCATTGATGCAGAGGAACAATTACAATGTTCTGGAATGACCATCCCAGTCCCCAGACCTGAATATCATTGAACATCTATGGGATGATTTGAAGCGGGCTGTCCATGCTCGACGACCATCAGACTTAACTGAACTGGAATTGTTTTGTAAAGAGGAATGGTCCAATATACCTTCATCCAGGATCCAGGAACTCATTAAAAGCTACAGGAAACAACTAGAGGCTGTTATTTTTGTAAAAGGAGGAGGAAAATGATTAAGATTAATAGGGGTGCCCAAACTTTTTCATATGACTGTGTATATAAGTTAAATTACATCGTTTTACAAAATGCATATGAACCATGCCGTTACATCTTTAACATTTCAGCCAGTTTAAAACTTTTTTAAAAGTAAAAAAATAAAATAAAAAAATAATAATAATATTAATAAAAAAACACTGAATGAGTACTGAGTAGAGCTTAGTCTTGAACACACCTCTGAAAATAAAGTTGGCTGATCCAGGTCCTGCAGCTGCTCCATGGAAATCAAAGGGTTTCTGGAAGATAAAAGAATAGAAAAATATTTTATTCATCAGATATAAATGTGGTTAAAGCTGCGGCACATTTTGTCAGGTAAATGTAAAGGATGAGAAGGACAGTTATGGTGGACACTTTCACTGACCTTCCCTCATTGTCTGTGTCCTCCTGTCCATGTCAAACAGACAGACAGACAGACAGAGAGAGAGAGAAATATTTTACTGTGTCTGTCTGTTCAGAGGACAGATGGTGTTATCATTCGTGGACAGGAGGACAGATACAATGAGTGACGGAGAGTTGAAACAGTGGTTGATCCTGGTCTCTAGGGCGGCTGTGGCGGAGTGGTTAGTGGAGTCGTCCTGTAACAGGAGGGTTGCTGGTTCGATTCCCTGTTCCAATCGTCTGTTGTGTCCTTGTGCAAGACACTTAACCCACTTGCCTACTCTGTCAGTGTGCCCCAGGGCAGCTGTGGCTACAACGTAGCTTACCATCAGTGTGCGAATAGGTGAATGACTGTAGTGTAAAACCCTTAGGGGGTCCCCACAGGGTTTGATAAAGCACTATATAAGATCAGTCCATTTACTGAAGCTAGTAGAATCAAGAAAAAAGCAAAGTGCACATAACAAAGAGAAAAGATTGTGTGTAAATTTACCATTTTAGAAGTTCCACTGGTAGTTCATAAATTTGCAGAGGAGAATGGAGACGTGGGTTCACTGCTGTTTCTTTTGCCCAAGTTGTCCTGTTGTTTTCAATGTTGTGTTTCCTTTTTACTTCTACTCCTTACATTTTAATTCTGCTGTCTGTACTTTTTAAAAATGCAAAATGCAAAAAGTATTTAATTTCTATTTAACTTTGACTTGTTTTAATTCCATCTTTTCATTGTTCAGAAAAAATAAAATAGAATCACATCACACTCTAGCAGGACATACTTTTTTCAGATGTAGCCTAGAATGAAAATAATCGTGGCTCAAACAACTAGTCTAGTTTGTTAATTACAAATTATTCAACATTAACATTTTAATTTAACATTATACTCATTTTTTATTTTTTTAAATTATACTCATTATTGACTTTAGAAAAAAAAATGTGGGGGGGATGCACTATAGCAGTGGTTCCCAAACTGATGTCAGTTGATAAACATGTTTTCTCATCAAATAAACAAGAGCATCGTAACATTATTTATTACACTATTTTTGTCCATTTTAAGTACACTAATCTTTTTATTTTGTAAAAACAAAGGGAAAAAAGGTTCTTGTCACAGTTCCTCCAGCAAGGCCCCAGGTGCAGAAGGGAGGATTAGTGTTCACAGACCAGCTAGCAGGCTGACCTTCAAAACAACAGTTTGGGCTCACCCATGTGGAATTACAGTTGTTTCTAACTATGTTCATCTGATCTACAGCATGAGGTGGATTCAGTCCTGGGTACCATTCAGCCCTTTGTCCAAACTCTACAGATCGATCTGATGTTGGTCTCTGTTGTTTTAGGTTGTCATAAGCATTGACAGCAGGATGATCAGGAATCAGTTCTTGTTGCATGACACTCCCAGAGGATGTTTGGATCACCTGTGTGTAATCTTGAACTGATGGCGGGGAGGCGGGGAGGATACGGCCTTAGTTTTCATCCTCAGCTTTCTTTTCATAACAGTGAGCTAAATAACAATAAATAAAAATTTACACAATTAAAAAGTGAGCTACAGTTAGGTCCATATATATATGGACACTGACACAAATTTTGTCTTTTTACCTGTTTACTGAAACATATTCAAGTTATAGTTATATAATGTACATGGA
>JARVGW010229961.1:0-11558 GCA_031762495.1 Anablepsoides rubrolineatus | reverse complement strand
CTTTTATATGTTTTAGATAACAAGTGGGAGATTGACAAAAATAGCAAGTTTCATCAAAATCTGAGATGGTCAGGTGAAACCCATTGGGTGATATGACCCACTAAAACTGTCACATGGTCTATTTCCAATAAATACCAAAACAAGTTTTCAATGTTTCTTTACAATCATTGTTGTGTTTTTTGTCCTCCTTTATTTATTAGGCTATTAGACATAAAAAATCATTACATTATTGTACTTGTTTGAAAAAACGTGATGTAAATGATTGGAGTTTTGATGATTAAGTTATTTCATGACTTCTGAGAATTGCTTTAAAAGACACCAAAAAATCTTGTAATAACATTAAATATTTAAAGGAACAGAACTCCTTTAAGGAATGCTTACAGTTTTAGGGCTAATTTCCTTTTTGGTTGTTTATTTCTTAGGTTTTGTCAGTATTTCACAGAATTGCTCTAGACTCCGCCCACTCTTCCCTTTTGCTCCACCCACTCTCACATTTTCCCGGGCTTCATCCAGCCCAGGAATCTCCACTCCCTTATCAGTCCTCGTCATTATATTTCATTTGTCAGTCAAGCATTGTTCTTGTTTTTTGTTGCCTTCTCGGCTTTTCATTTTTATTTTCTTTTTTAAGTAAAGTTTTATTTTTGATCTCCTTGAGTCAGTCTGGATCTTTGGATCTAACCTCCATTAACTTTATGCAGGATCCCATAACCCTCAGCTACTATCATTACCAATTTAAGCTCAATATCTGCAAATCGGACTGAGCTGAAGCCATGTTAGTCTGCATCACAAAGAAAAACATAATCTCCTGCCTATGAAACACAGTCTATCATATTTAAATGCCAAAACCTGCAAGGAGTCATTTAAAAGAATATTACGAATGTTGGTTATTACAGGAGACACAAATAGTGTCGTTAAGACTAATCATCTTAAATTTCACATTTAGCATTTTTTTCATAAATGAGATTTATTTTATAGCCATAATAGCAAAAATGACAAAAAAGATGCATTTTATTATTAGTGCTGATTCCAGCCCAGAACCCATTTACTGTAAAATTACAGCTGAAGAAAAATAATAAAGTGTGAAAATATGAACTTAAAGAACACGTGACGTGTTTTAACACCAACTTTAACAGTTTACTTCCACGCCGTTTCACACAAATCCTCACAAAAACAAAGTGAAAGACAATAAAAAAAGTAAGGTAAAACACATGCAAACATCTACAGCGAACACACTGAAAATATGTTTATATGGACACACACACACACATCTCTAAGTCTGACACACACACAGGAGAGAGAAGGGTTGTGGTGATATTGGCTCCTCAGAGAACTCGGTGATTAGGTTTACATTTTCAACCTTGAGGCAGCAGAAGGTGGAGAACAGAAGAGCGTAAAGTGTGTGTGTGTGTGTGTGTGTGTGTGTGTGGCGCCCGAGGCCAGAAGCCTTATTGTATCAGGGCTCGGTGTATTGTTTCAAGCTTGCAGTGTTTTTGTTTGTTTTTTATCTCTCCACGCGGCGATCTGCTGACCTCTAAAACTCTGACACATCGTCCCACATCCAGCCAGAGTAAACCTATCGTTTCAGGACCGTTTTTACCAACAAAGAGCACCAAGGACACTGCTTTATTACACTTTGGTTTCTCTGTTGACCTTTTTCATATTCATTTCTGTTACAATCACAGCCACTACCAGGAGAATACCACTGGATAATCTGCTCTGTTGGCTCTAAAGTTTGTTTGCTTTTAAATATTTTGGTCTATTTATAACCAGGAAGGCTCAACTTACTGGTTCTCATGAGAGAAAAAAAAATTCTCATCCAGTTCCAAACTGTGATTTACACAGTTAATTCTGAGGTTAACAACATACTCATTGATTGTGTTAATGGTGCTCTCATCCATTCATCCATCCATACAAACATCCATCCATCCATCCATCCATCCATCCATCCATACAAACATCTATCCATCCATCCATCATCCAAACATCCATCCATCCATCCATCCATCCATCCAAACATCCATCCATCCATCCATACAAACAAACATCCATTCATCCATCCATACAAACATCCATCCATCCAAACATCCAAACATCCATCCATCCATCCATCCATACAAACATACATACATCCATCCATCCAAACATCCAAACATCCATCCATTCATCCATCCATCCATCCATCCAAACATTCATCCATACAAACATCCATCTATCCATCCATCCATTCATACAAACATCCATCCATTTATCCATCCATCCATTCATACTAACATCCATCCATCCATCCATCCATACAAACATCCATCCATCCATCCATCCATCCATCCATACAAACATCTATCCATCCATCCATCATCCAAACATCCATCCATACAAACAAACATCCATTCATCCATCCATACAAACATCCATCCATCCAAACATCCAAACATCCATCCATCCATCCATCCATCCATACAAACATACATACATCCATCCATCCAAACATCCAAACATCCATCCATCCATCCATCCATCCATCCAAACATTCATCCATACAAACATCCATTTATCCATCCATCCATTCATACTAACATCCATCCATCCATCCATCCAAACATCCATCCATCCATCCATCCATTCATACAAACATCCATCCATCTATACTAACATCCATCCATCTATCCATCCATCCAAACATCCATCCATTCAACCATCCAACCATTCGTCCATCCAACATCCATCCAACCACCCATCCATCCATCCATCCATCCATCCCACATCCATCCATAAAACCAACCATTTGTCCATCCATCCATGGACTATCGACTACATTAGGTGTGTTTGCACAAAGTATAAGTATCGGATCAGTATCGCAGATACCAGCCTGAGTTTTACTCCATATCAACATTAGAGATTCAGTGACGATGGTGTGAAGGTTTAAATGCAGCACAAATTACAGCTTTGAAGCAGCCAGTCTGCCATCTACTGCAGGTAAGATACTGACGATCGACGCAAACTTCCCAAAATGTCATTTCAGAAAACCCAACCAGTTTCTTTTAAAGCCCTTATTTCAACATTTCAAAGCCTAATTTGCCCCTTTAATCTAAAGCCGTGCTTTGAATGTGAATTAGTCGGAACAATCTCTTACATTGTGTCTTTTTTTTTTCTTTACTCACAAAGTCCTACAGAGCTAATCTAATATTAGTTCTGCTCAATGGAGGTAGATGACCTTTGAGTCGAGGTGCTTTTAAATCTGCCGTGGCCTGAACAACTAATGGTGTGTGTGAGGTCTGAGTGGTGGGCACAGAGCTTCATTGGCTACTTAATGGGGGCGACTTTATCGAATTTGTTCCCCACTCTCTTAATTCCTTTTGTCTTTTTTTTTTTTTTTTTACTGCTAATGTTTTTAAGAATTAGAATCGAATGTGTGGAGGAGGTGGGCAGATGTATACTCTGAACATGTGTGTGTGTTTGTGTACACTGCCCCCCTCCTTTGGTTCAGACACTGTTTGCTGCTGGCTCGCTCCCAAACACAAATATACGGTGAGACGCTCTCCAGCTGGGACCCAGTGACAGCCTCCAGGTCTCACAGACGCCCAGGTGGTACAGGAAACCCTGGAGCCATGCCCAGACTGGCACGGGAGAGACCGCCTGGGTACCTAAAAATAATTATATACAGCAGAGATCATCAAACGGTGGTCCGCGGGCCAAACCCAGCCACAACTAATGTGGAGATGGACCAGAAAGTTGCTTATTGTGAATAAAAGATTTTATTGTGTATTTCTTTTATAACTCAAAAACGTAAATGATCATAAAAAATAACTATTTTATCAGTTTTGTCATGTTTAACAAATGTAAACATTAGTCTGACTAAAACTTTATGCTGTTTTAGCTGTTTTTAGATCAAACCGTTCAGCTCATTGAGGAGCTCTGGCTTTTAGTTTCTGTAACATTAATATTTTATCAACTTTATTTTACCAATATTTCCTCAATATAAATACAGAGAAAGTTCATAAAAACAAAAAAATAGCCCACATTGTTCTTTTTTTTTAAATCTGCCTTGGTTACTTGCTGTTATTTTTTTATGCTACAATAAAATTTTAGCTGCTGCTCCGTTACTTTTAGTTTTTGATACTTTTAGTTTCCATTTATTTATTTATTTATTTATTTATTTATTTATTTATATTAGCCTTTTTAGCAGTTCTGGTCATTTCAGCTAGTTTTTTTATTTAGTTTTAACTCTAAACTACTGTTCTGCTAAATCTAGCTTTTAGCTACTGTTCTGCTACCCTTTGCTGCCCTTTTAGCTTTTAGCTACTTTTGATCATTTTAGTTATTTTTAAAATTTTAATTTTAACTTTGAACTTCAGTTCTGCTACTTGTTGCTTTATACCATTTTGCTGCTTTTAGCATTTATCTAGTTCTGTTTGTTTTTTTTTTTTTTTTTTTGCTTTATTGTACGGCTAAACAGCTTTTAACTACTGTTTTTTTTTTTTACTACTTTTAGCTACTGTTGTGCTAATTATAGTGATTAGCTTTTGTTTAGCTAGTTTTACTTTTTAGGTGCTGTTCTGCTAATTTTAGGTTTTTAGCTACATTTTCTCTGATTGTTTACCGTATTTATTCATTTATAATACAACATTGAATATAATACGATCATTTTTTGAGCTTGAAAAGCATTAAAAATCTAATAATCAATAACCTGTGTATAATACTACCCCCCAACTTTATGGATGATTTTTTAGGGTTAAATTTCTAGTATTATACATGAATAAATACAGTAATTTCAACTTTTAAGTTTTGGCTTCTTAAACAATTTTTAGTAACAGCATTTATTACCCAGCATTAGCAATGTAGTTTTGTAGAAAGCTAATAATAATAATAATAATATTGCTGTGTTTTTATTTATTTATCTTCTAGATTAAAGGTGGGCCCTTGTCAAAAACACGTGGCCCCTGAGTCAGTCCTGGTGGCCCCTGAGTCAGTCCTGGTGGCCCCTGATCCACAGAAATACATTCATGTGCAAAAGTTTCCACACCTTTAAGAACTGAAGCTCACTTCTTTTCACAATTAACGGTGCTCCTTTGCTGGAGGCGCAGAGGAAATGAGCTTTTGGTTATTCTAACTACGTCTGTGTGTGTTGGTGTGTGTGTGTGTGTGTAGGGGTGAAGCAGGCAAAGAGAGTCATAAGAGGGATTAAGGAGGAGGTGGGTGGAAGGTTATGGTTGGTGGAGAAAATATAATACGTGGTGCAGGATCCGTGTGCTCGGGGGTTGGGTAATGACCGTGCGTTAGACGTGTCCACATTAAGTCGCTGCCATCCCTCTGCTCTCCAACGATCGTGTTCGGAGGCTGCAGTTCGTTCCTGTCGGTCTGATTGTGTTGTTGTGCAGTCATGGCTAATTACCTTGATAGTCTGTTGACAGCGCGGAGACAATTAAACAGCCAAATGGAAAACAGGAGGGCGAACTTGTCGGAGAACGTCCTCCCCGAGAGCCGAGCTTAAAGAGTGATTCATCTGCAACATGTGTTCATAAAAAGGAAATCATTTAAAGGGACGGGGGGGGGTTTGTTCAGCAAATTGTAAGATGGCTGCTCTAATGTTAGCTGTGGAGCTGAAGCAATTACGCCGCTGTTTGTTTTGCTATCATTACGTCTCTGTGTACGCACATTAAGGAGCGACGATGTAATCAACTCCTGCGAGATCTGCGGCCAATATGAAACAAATCAAACCTGGAGGGGCATCAGGAAAACTGAACGTTAAACTTTGAGCAAATCTGTCCCTTTCATGGATATCAAGCTAATATTTTATCTGGTAGTAGCTGAGCATAGTTTGCAAAACATAATCTGAAATTTAGCAAAAACGCTTTACATTAAATGTTTGAACAAAAGAGAAAGGCAGAGGGAATGCTGGCCTTAAATTCTTGATTATATTTTTTTGCCACATTTTTTAATTCCACTGCAAAAACTGTCCATCTAACCAAGTTTTAAAAGCTTATATAAAGATTGTGTCAGAATAATAATCTTGTTTTCAGAATGTGTCAGATTATTTGTCTTATTTTTGTCTGAATATTTGACTCAAATTAAGTCAAAAATGTCTGCCAATGGAGTAAGAAAATGTTACTTGTTAAGATTCTTGAAAAAAGGAAACATTGAGTCAAATCAAGTATTTCAAGAATCTTACCACGTAAAATTTTTATTATTGGCAGAAATTTTTGACTTAATTTGAGTCAAATTTTCAGACTAACAGGACAAATAATCTGACACATTCTGAAAACTAGATTATTATTCTGACACAATCAGTTCTTGTTTAGTAAATCAGTCTCAAAACAAGATGAAAAGATTTTTTTTGGCTGATATAAGCTTTTAAAACTTGGTTAGACTGACATTTTTTGCACTGTACACCACAGTGACCAGCTTCTTTCTCCTCTGAACTGAACACTATTGATCCACACAGCAGCAGAACTTTTTTACTTTGAAGCTCAGGTTGGTGGCGGCTGCAGGTGTGCCGGTTAATGCTGTCACCTCTCAGCGAGAAGATCTTAAGGTTCAAGTCTCAGGCAGCACTTTATCCACGGGTGGGGGGTGGTTTTCTCCGGGTACTCCGATTTCCTCCCACAAACCAGAAAACATCCACGCTAGGCTAACTGCTAACTGGAAATTGGTTAAACTATCCGGTGGAGATGCTTCAACCAGCCGCAGCTCAGTGGGGACAAGGTTCACCTTTGGTCCAACCCCTCCCTCACCACTCTGAACCCCCAACTTTCCAGTTTTCAATCTGTTTGTGACTGGGGGGGGGGCAAGAAGTGCTGCACGTTTGTAAGAAACTGCTGCATGAATCATTTTAAAAACCTAAACCAGGTTAAAAAACACTCTGTAAGTCAGGATGATTTACAGTTTCTTTTTTTTCCTTACACCTATTTTTCATTCGAGTTGACTCTAAATATAAAAACCACCGCAGGTTGCAGTGCATTCCCTATAATCACATTTAGAGGCCTAGTTTTTTTCTTCCCTGAAAACAAAACTAAAATAACACTTATTACATCTGCTGACTGGATATATGTATATATATATAATCTTCATCAGGCTGTTTGTGCAGAACAGAAGCATCAGCCTTGGTCCCACAGATTATAGCATCATCCATTATGAACACATGCTACATACAAAACAAATTAGCATAAACATGATTAGGGTATTAAAAAGAGTTGGGGAGTTAGTGTTTTATGGAGGTGGGGAGGTTGGGCTGAGAAGAGGTTTACTGACGTCTTTTGGGATTTCGGAGCATTTCTTGTTGATTGTTACAGAAAAAATAGGATGCAAACAGAGACAAACTACAGCAAAGGTTGGGATCCTTTAGGTTCTCTGATTAAATGGGATGAGTGCACATGAAACATTCATGTCAAAAAATAAAACTGTTGCAGAAAAAATGCTCTACAATAAACATCAATATGCGTACACTTAGTCTCGACTCAGATTTCCTAAAATTTATATTTAAAAAACAAAGCCTTTAACTTGAAAGGCTTCAAGCTACAGAAGCAAATATGCTCCCAATCTCTCCTTTTGCAAAAGAGTCGTTCTGAAAAACCTATACCTTTGTCTCTGGTTCTCTTTATTTAAGGCGTGTCATTAAAATACCTGTCATCTTGTCATCTGTCTAATCTGTGGATGTTTTCCGCAGAATTTTATTTCCATGGTTTTAATGAGTTGCATCATCTGCATTAAGTAAAACACAAAGAAGTTCATTAACATCCAGCAGAGTAAAAGTGGCACCAGAATTGATCCATGAGGTACTCCCAGCGTTTTCTACAGATAACGAGTTCATTTCTCAATGGTTTTCTCTAGATCACGAGCTTTGGTTTTCCTCTTGTGTATCATACGGTAACAATGGAGACAGCCTGGTCCCCTCAGCTGGTCACCAATGAAGTTTACTAATATAACACAGGCTGAAATTGCTGTTTTTGTCTTGTACAGATAACTTTCATAGCAGCCCTTGTCATTTAAGGAGATGGATCATAAGAAAAAAATTATATGCAGAAAACATTCACTCTCAGTTCCATATCAAAAAATTTAAGAATAAACTTGACCTTCTTGGTTTCAATGAGAAACTGTGGCCTTGACTAATCAAAATATAATTAAATTTTAGTATAATTTGCAATTTTTAGGCTTCTATATATATATTCTTGTAAAAAATGTGATTGTCAGTAATAATTTGATCATATGAAGCAGCTTATATAGATATATAGAGTTGTATCATCTGCATAAAGTGATATCCAGCAGAGTAAAAGTGGCACTAGAATCGATCCATGAGGTACTCCCAAAGCACTGAGCAGTGGATAACAACAAATTATCATCAATTTTAACCCACTGAGTTAGATTTGACAAGAAAGACTTTATTCATTGTGTCCAGTTTGATGGATTATAGTTCCGAAGCTTTGTGAGCAGCGACGGATGACTGACGGCGTCAAAAGTCCTCCACGGGTTTAAAGAACCCTCCTCCTCCTTTTGTCCGGCAGTGAAGTCGGCCGTGAATGGCGCGCAGTGTCTGCCTCACCATTATTTCAGCTCTTGAGAGTGAATAAATTATTGCGGGCGTTTTCACACAGAGAGCTTAGGCTTTTTCTCATGGTAAACGATCTCCTTCGCCGCAGAACCCAGGGTGATTTAGGAACCGGTTGGTTTCTGAGGAATTCAAACACGCTCAAAACTATCTGTGGTGAGAGCTGCAGTCTGAACTGTGCTTTCTGAACTGGTGAAATGAACATGACTGGGGTGGGTTGGGGGTCTGCCATCAGAGGTGATTGCAGACTGGGAGGGGGGGCTGTGTGATGGTGGAGATACAGTTGGCAGGGTTGCCCACTAACTCAAGGCCAAGCCTGAGGGTGTGTGTGTAAGTGTGTGTGTTGGGCTCTTGGTATGTTGGCAGGATGTTCTCCTGGCAGTAGCCCCACACCCCCCGTCTGACACCACTACAATTGATCCCCTCTGGAAATCCTTCTAGTCCCCTCTGTTTCTCTGCCTCCCTCCTTAAATCTTCCATCACATCTGTGTCTTTGTACAAGTGTTTATTTGTACATCTGTTAGCGAAATATCTCATAAACCTCTGAACATATTTTCATAAAAAGTGTATGGCCACCACCAATAATGGGCTTCATCAAATGCAAAAAATGGCTACAACTAAGTCAGTTTTACAACTATTGAACTAATATTTAATATGGTAGTATCTGAGAGTCATCCTCAACATATACAACAACCACAAACAGATTATATATTTATTAAAGTCATAACGGAGGCCCGAAACCTGCTGAAAATCCTAACAGAAAAATAACCAACAAATAACAGAGCTGTAAAATAAAATAAAAATCCTGCACATAAAATAAAAGCTTCATTGCAGTTTTTTAGAGGCCGTTTTCAGGCAGCTGCGGTCAGCGAGGAGCAGCCGTCATATCGGCAGGAGATGCCAATATACGATATGTAATAAAAGAAGACGAGGGGGGTGGAGAAGGGGAAAAAGCAATAACTGCTCGATGTCTCCGCAAATTATACATCTGCTTAAATATAAGCAGATACTCACAACTGGCCCGTCTGCTCCCTGCGGTCGCTTCTATTTGATGGCTCCAACAGGTTTCTATAAAAATCACCACGGATTCCCATTTCATCAGGACTGGAACAGGCTTTTCTATTAATTTTTTTACAAGCATCCACTTCGATTAAAACAGAGAAAACGTGAAAAATGTTAAGCTTTAGGTTCCCTTTTATGTTTTGATAGCTGCGTAAAGTTAAACAGGTGTAATTGGGTTTGATTTGCAGCTTCTACGGGTGGTTAATGACAGAATTAACTGTAACAACACAAACATGGAGAGCAGACAAGACGGGGACTTTTATTTCCGTCAGAACAATCTTTGCGTTTATTGTTTTTTTTCTAAAAATATATTTTAAAAAAACAAACATTTTCATCCACATGGAAAATGACTTACATGTCCTCCCTGAAGCAGTCAGATATATTATAATGATGTGAACGGAAGCTAGAAGATGAAGACAGAGGACAAGCACCCCCTAGTGGCCGGCTCCGGTATCATCTTCATTTTAAGCCCCGCCCCCTCATGACAGCATAGTGCTCCAATTACAAAAAGTCAAAGAAAACTTCTTTATATTTAAGGAACCTTACATAACACACAATTTGACTTATTTTGTCTCATAACTGGTTTATTTTCTTTTTGTATTTGGCTCAACAAAAAACAAACAAGAAGTGACATCAAAGGGGACCTCGTTAAGAAAAGAAACTCTTTGTTCATTGAAACAATAATACTTTAACTCTGACTCATTAGTGACACAATAATCTTAAAACATCAGATTCTTCTCTGGGCTGTCCGCCAATTGCTCTGTTTACATACAAACAATCCCCTATGACATCACTTCCTGTTACTTCACACATGAATATCTCAACAACGGTTCATCTCAGCGGCGTGAAACTTTTTTTCAGCAAAATGTTATTGACGATAGCTTTCCAAAAACAATTCATATTTATTGCAAAAATTTGATGTCACATGCACTTTAATACAAGACGGAGCTTCACTGATGCAGAACTTTCACCTTCTGGTGACCAAAGCCTGGTCCTAATATGGTGGAGGTTAATGGAAGTCAATACATGCTTCTAATAAGGATCGAAGGACAAACTTGTGTGTGTTTATGTGTGTGTGTGTGTGTAACAAGGGGGAGTGAACAGAGAAAGAAGTCTGACAAAAAGACCCTCTAAAGGCTCCACATCTGTGCAAGTAGTAAAACTCGAAATTCACCGTGAAGACACATTCTTTCTGTTTTGTCCCCAAGTTGCTGCTGCTGTGTCCCAACCCCCCCCCCAACACACACACACACAACACACAACACACACACAACACACACACAACTATTCTCTCATGTCCCTCCTTTAAGCCCAGCCTGGAACAAGCCTTCCCTCCTGCCCCCTCTGTGCCTCTCTGTGGCAGATGGGCACTGTGTGTGACAGCAGGGTCATTGGGTCACATCCACATGGGGTAAGAGGTCTCCTTTTGTGTGTGTGTGTGTGTGCGCACGTAATTTGACCTTTTTTCTTTCGTACGCACATTTATTTTGTTCTGTGCTGAGAGTGTGTGAAAAGTTAAACATTAACGCTTTTTAAAACTCGTTCATCGTGTTTTAGTGAAGTGTTGTGTGTATTTGTGTGTATTTGTATACAGTACGAGTGTGTGTGTGTGTGTGTGTGCTGTTAAAGAGTGTTTCAAATGTGTTCATGTAGGTGGAAATTGTAGGAAATGATTTGTAACCTTAAGCGGCCTTGTTTAGACTTATCCTACACACACACACACCCACACACACACACACACACTCTCCCCTGCTGTGCCTTCAGTCTCAGACATGATATGCGTGACGGTGCCACACAGACAGACACGCATGTTTCCATCAGCATATGTGCGTCTGAGTGTGTGTGTGTGTGTGTAAAGAAATGGCTGTGTGAATGAGAGTATTTATTAGTGTGTGTGTGTGTGTGTGTGTGTGTGTGTGTGTGTGTGTGTGTGTGTGTGTGTGTGTGTGTGTGTGTG
>JARVGW010229933.1:0-11559 GCA_031762495.1 Anablepsoides rubrolineatus | reverse complement strand
CACACACACACACACACACACACACACACACACACACACACACACACACACACACACACACACACACACACACTGTCATGCTTTTGACTCAGTTACCTTACAAAAAGTAAAAAAAAAAAAAAAATTCTACAAATGTTATTTAATGGCAGCAGTTTGCAACATTAGATAACTCCTCCTACATTTTCTTTGTTCCGTTCTGTGTCCCGTTTTTCTGTTCCTGAGTGAAGTCTGTGTGTGAGAAGAGCGCAGCACACAAGCTCCTTTTTTTCCTGCAGCCTGAGTGGTCCAGAGCTTCATGTAAGGGGAGCATATTGATGGGGAAATGCATGCTGACAAAACACCTGCTACAACACCAGAAAAAATGCCGCTACGCACCAGACTCAGGAATAAAGTTCTGGTATGCTGAGGGGTAAAATGTAGAAGTGGTGGTACTGTGTACTGGTGCGTACCGGCCCACTTAAAGCACTGATGGAAAGGCCAAAGTGTGGAGAAGAAAGGAACTGCTTATGATCCGAAGCACACAAGCTCATCTGTGAAGCATGGTGCAGGTAATGTCATAGCTGCTTGTAGAACAGGCTCATTAATATTTAATGATGATGGTAGCAGCAGAATGAAGTGTCTTCTGCCAATTAAAGGAGAAATGTATCCATATTAATCATGATGAATTTTATCTTGTAGCAGGACATTGACCCAAAGCACACTGCCAACAACTCAAAGGATTTTGTCAGAAATTAAAGTTTAAAATGATTGAAAATTTCTTAACTTCCCTCCAGCTTTCTGAGACCCTCGTAGCACCCTCTGGCAACCCCCCTGGAAAGACTGTGGTCGTAGTGAGTAAGAGTGTGTATGTGGTAGTTTGGTATACAAATGAGTGTCCAGGTACCATCTGTAATGGGAAGACAGAGACCAGGAGCTGAAAGAGGATTGGCCGCTGATGAATGAACTGCATAAAGATGAGCTGAGAGGTGAGGATGTTGAGCTTCCCCCCTCCTCTGCCCCATCCAACCTGCCACACCTAACCGATGTGCCCCATCAGCCCTTATGAGTGTATTGTTTGTTTAAAAATGTTTTTGTGAGGAGTTTTGTAGGAGTGAGCTGCCATTTTTTTATTTGCCTTTTTCTCCTGTTTTGGTAAGCTTAGGAAGGTTGGAACTTGTATTTTATTTCTATTTAATTTACAGAGGTAAAAGGTAAAAATAAAGTTAGATTTGTTTTTGTTATTTTGGTCTTTGGTCTATTTTGGCTTACCCTGAAATGAAGATACTCCAAGTTTGTATATACCAGGGGTCTGCAACCGGCGGCTCTGGGGCCACATGTGGCTCTTTGGTCCCTCTGTAGTGGCTTTTTGAAGATGTGACAAAAAATAACACAATTTTTTTTTTTTTTTGGTTTTTATACTCACAACAAAAAATAATTTGTATGTAAATATGTGATCAAAACCTGTTGATTAGCTCATGCTAGTATGTTAATTTAAAAAACCCAACTTCTTTTTTATGATATTTTTCTCAAATCCATAAGAATTACCTTTAAACTATTTGAGGACTACATAATGAAAATTAGAAAAAGAATATGCATGAATAGTTCAGTTGTACTAGTTTTTATGAAATTTGCTAAAAACCATATAGTGTTTTTCTTGTTTAAAATAATCTGGTATTTTCATTTGTCCTGATGTGTAAAAATAATAATAAATATTCACAATATATTTTTTGATTATATAATGTCACCTCCACTGACCGTAAATGTTCCCAAAAACGCCTTGAATAGGCCCACGGACCACCAGTTGATAATCATAGTTGCATCTTGTTTTGCAGCTCTGGACACATTTTATCAGTGAACCAGAATGCAGAAATGGCTCTTTTGATCGTAAAGGTTGCAGACCCCTGATATATACTGTCCACAAGCACTGTAAACAAAATCACATTTTGTTTTTTGTTTTTAAAGGATTCAAATCTTCTTGGAAGAAGCCATCTAGTGGACAACTGGAGCCATAACATAAGTAGGAAAAAGTTTAAATCTATGTTCTTATTTTGACGTGAAGACGGTTTTCTGTTATTTGTGCTTCGCTTCCCGTCATCAATCTGTCCTGTACCCAAGATGCATCACTTCAGTTCTCCAATAAACAGTATATATTCTGCATGTTTTCTTACCAAAACACTACCATAAACATAAGAAAATCCTCAACAACTGTTTATTTAACACCATGAGCCAAAATCCTGTTTCAACAAATCACTTCCCCAAATTGTGTCAATAGCCTCATTCATAAGACAGCTCAGGACTGATGCATGTTCTGTCCTCCTTTGAGCATTCAGAAAAAACAAAGATGGAAAGGCGAGTAAAATGAGCCTGCCTCTCAAGCGTCTCTGAGCAGCGAGCAGAGGTAGTATTATAGCCGGGACCAAGCCTGGCAGACTGACTTCTGAAAAACCAACCCGCAGTTCCGTGCTCAGAAAGTGATATTGAGCACAGACCCTAGGATCTAACCAACAAACAAAAAATGACATGAAACAACAACTTTATAGTTAGTTTAAAACATATTGAGCTGATTTCATCTTTTTTTTATTTATTTCTATTTTTTGATACGACGCAGAGCCAGTGAGTGGCTGGAGGATTAATCTACAAATTTACTACTGGGGGAAAAATAAAATTGACACAGAACAGCAACTGTGTAGCTAGTTTAAAATCCTTTAACAACAAAATCTGTAAAATGAGTTGATTCGGTTTGTGTGTGTGTTTGATACAGAAGGTGTCAGTGCTGCTGGATATTTATTACCGAGGGAATGTTAAAAATGACACAGAACAGCAATTTTGCTGTTGGTTTAAAAATATTGAGTCACAGATTTGCTAAAATGAACTGATTCCTTTTATTTATGTATTTTTTTGATACAATTCAGAGTCTGTGAGCAAGTGGAGGAATAATCTATAGATTCATTATCAAGGGACACAGAACAGCAAATTTGTAGTTAGTTTAAAAATATTTAACCACCACAGAATCACTAAAGTAAGTTAATTTAGTTTTGTTTTTTGTTTTTTTTTGGATACGAAGCAGCAGACGCCTGTCACACAATAAATACGTAGCGGTCCACCTCAGCCCAGCTGAGATCTGCTCCACGCTGCTGGGTTTATTTCTGTACATGTTCATGTGAGTGGGACCTGGCAGTCTTTGTCTGGTATTTTATGAATGACCTAAAGGAGAATAAAGCTGGACAGGTCTGTGTGGCAATTTTGCGGAATTGTCTTGTAAATCAGGCTAATATGTGCAATGCTGTAAAAGGCTATTGACCGCATTCTGTACCACAGACTATACCTATGTGAGGCCACTCCAAGTCTGTATGGGTTACACAAAATCCACAAACAGGATGTACCAGTAAGACCTATTGTTAGCATGATTAACTCTGTCACTAGCATCAGTACTTGGTCCTTTAGTTGGCAGTTCAGAACATTACATACAGATCACCATGAACTTTGTGGACAAGATGTGGGATGTCATCATGGAGACAGATAAAACTATGGTCTCTTTTGATGTCACATCACTCTTTATGTGCGATCCTGTTGATGAGGCGGTGGATGTGGTCTGTGTAAGATTAAACCCAGACACCACTCTCAGCAGCAGAACCACTCTTTTCACAGTACAACTGTACCAACTCCTGAAACTGTGCCTGGAGTCAACCTACTTCACATACAGTCATATGAAAAGGTTTGGGCACCCCTATTATTCCTAATCATTTTTATTTATAAATATTTGGGTGTTTGCAACAGCTATTTCAGTTTTATATATCTAATAACTGATGGACACAGTAATATTTCAGGATTTAAATTAGGTTTATTGTACTAACAGAAAATGTGCAATTTGCATTAAACCAAAATTTGACAGGTGCAAAAGTATGGGTTCTCCTATTGTTGCAAACCTGTACATGGAGGAGGTGAAAATAAGAAAGCTCTGATGTCCTTTTCATGGACACCACTGAGCCATTGGTTCAGTTGCGTTGATGACACCTGGGCTAAAATTAAATCCCAGGAAGTCCAACATTTTACTGATCACATCAACTCTGTGGATATAAAGTTTACACAAGAAGATGTAAAATCAGAATCAGCTTTATTGCCATTGTCAGTGAGTTCACACCCACAGACTAGGAACTTGCAGTTAAGATCACCTTGTTCAAGAGATACACACATAATCAGGGAATCAGTGGAGTCGGTGACTTGAGGGAAGGGGGGGTCTCCGTACTAGCACCGACCAGAGTCCAGAGTCACATGATGTTGTTTAGCTCGGCTCACAGAGTCAGAGATGCCTCTCCTCATCAAGAGTTCACAGCCAACACAGCACAGATCGGGTGATGGCGGAGGGAGGGAGTCAGGCCTTTTGTTGACGCACCATCCTGGGGAATTTGCAGATAGCATGGCAACCAAGGCCAGCCACTGGGAGCCGAATAGATAAACACAATTTGTTTAGAACAAAGACAGACCTTGATATTTTTGCTGTCTTTTAATGTCTTAACTGAAACTCTGAAAATGGCAAAAAAAAAAAAAGCTCCAATCAGCCGAATTTCGGGGTACTCTCGCCTCTTCACCGTCTGAAGCATTCACCCAGATGTAATCCTTACACCCCAGAGGTCCGCTCCAGGGCCGTGATCCTCGTCAGAATCACGTCCATCTTGCGGGCCAACTCTCCCAGCTGCTGAGAACTCAGCCGCTGAGACTCCAGTGTCTGTGTCCTCACAGAATGGCACAAGCCTTCCACCGCGCCCAACAGCTTCTGAACGGCCCGAACCGCTGTCAGGGTCGCTTTCACTTTTCGATAAATCCCTCCACCGCCGATCGGCAGAAATCCAGTTATCATAAATCTGAATATGTATAAATCTTCCACGTCCTCGATAGAGAGCGGTGCGAGACATATGAGGTTCCAGCTCCAACCACTCACACGACCAGCAGCAACTGTTCCACTCAAACAACTTTGTTCCCCTCGATACAATCTTAGTGTTGAAAAAATAGTATCAATCGCGTTCAGAGACCAGTTGACCAAATCCATGATGATTTTTTTGTTTTCGGATGGTAGGTAGAAGAAAAGGCTTGAAAAAGCTGTAGAAGCAGGGCAGGAGGGGCAGGAACAGGAGCAGAGCAAAAAGCGTGCGACTCCTCTGAAGGCCAGTGAAGAAAAAGCAATAAAAGATGGCAGGTTTGCGTTCCTGGACTTTGGTGTTTCAGTTTCTGATGGAGGACGGTTGGAAATGGACAGATATAGCAGACCCATCCACACAGACCAGTATTTGCGTTTTGATTCCCATCACCCGCTGGAACACAAGTTAGGAGTCATCAGGACTCTGTACCACAGAGCAGACAGTGTCCCCACAAACCCAGGAAGCAGGGAGAAAGACAAGTCACACACAAGACATGCCCTGGAGCAGTGCGGTTATCCTAACTGGGCTTTCCTGAAAGCAGACAAGAAACCCAAACAGGAATCCAGCCAACAACCAGGTGAAAATGAAGACCTCAAACCCAGACCAGTGGTCATTCTGTATGTTGCGGGCATTTCAGGGAAACTGAGATTTTTATTCTCTAAACATGACGTCCCAGTGGCTTTCAAACCCCAAAACACATTATGAAAAAGACTGGTTCACCCCAAAGATCCAGTTCCCTGGCAGAGTAATACTGTATATGCTGTTCAGTTTCAGGAGGACTGTGATCAGTTATACATCAGGGAAGCAAAGCAGCCACTGTTCAAAAGAATGAGCCAGCACAGACGAGCAACATCATCAGACCAGGACTCTGCAGTTTACACTCATCTACAGATCATGATCATGTTGCAGATAATCTTTGAAACTTTTGTCCCTAGGTGTGAGTGAGAGAGTGAATGGTTGTTTGTCTCTATGTGTGGCCCTGTGATGGACTTGCGACCTGTCCAGGGTGTACCCTGCCCCTTGCACTGTGACTGCTGGATATGGACACCAGTGACCCACACAACCCTGAAAGGAATAAGTGTGTACAGAAAATGGATAGATGGATGGATAAAATAAACAATTGACTAATGTTTTTTTAGTGGTTGCAATTTGCAACCATCCGATAATGCCTCCTTATTCCTTTGGAGGAGGAGAGAAAAAGGCAGGACTTGACGACAGAGACGCAGCCTCAGCTGCACAACACGCTGCCACTACTGTGTTTAAAAGCAAATAAATTGACAAATAAATTGTGATGTTCACAAAAAGACCCACAAAACTGCAGCGGTGCAATGTGTTCTTCGGGGGAGTGGAACTTGACCTTGTAGACAAATTCAAGTACTTTGGGATCACACTGGACCCAATACTTTCATTCAAAAATCCAAAGTTACTGCAAATACTATTAAATTCAGTTTACAAAACTTTAGGCACATCAGATCATCAATGACAATTAGTTCCGCAAAAATGTTCCTCCACTCAATGATATCCTCTCACATAGATTACTGCACCACAACCTGGTCACTCACTGGAGACACAACTTCAAAACTAATAGAAATGTTAGGTCAGGTCCCCATAAAGATAGCTATACTAGACCGTGCGTGCGTGTGTGTGTGTGTGTGTGTGCGTGCTTGTTTTTACTACAGAGTGAGGACCATTTGGGCCATACCAAAGTGAGGTCTTGGATGTTAATTGAGGACCTCTTCAATGTCCTCACTTTGTTTGCAGCTCTGCTGTACTTTACTAGCTAGGTTTAGAGGTATGGTGAATTAAGTTCTGGTTCAGGTTAGAGTTAGCTATAAACCAGTAATGGTTAGTTTTAGGGAAAATGTCTGTGTAAGCCCTCAGTCTCAGCAGAGTTTCCTCACAGGGCTGTGTGCTGAGCCCGCTGCTCTATACCCTCTACACCTATGACTCCATAGCAACACCACCATCAAGTTGACACCTCACCACAGTGGTGGGGCTCATCTCTGGGGGAGACAAGTCTGTCTACAGGGATGATGGGGAGTGGTTGATGGTGGGGTGCAGAGACAACAACCTGATTCTTAACACAACAAAAACTAAGGAACTGGTTGTTGACTTTAGGAGGAAACGGACTGACATCCAGTGGATACTTATCAACAGGGACTGTGTGGAGAAAGCTTCAGACTTTCGCTTCCTGGGGGTGCACCTGTCAGAGGAGCTGACCTGGGGTGTTAATACCAAGAAGCTGGTGAGGAAGGCCCAGCATAGACTATTTCCTGAGGGTCCTTAAAAGGAAAAACATCACCCAGAGACTGCTGGTGGTCTTTTATCACTGCTCCATTGAAAGTGTCTTGAGCTACTGTCTGTGTGAGTGATTCTCTAGCTGTACAGTGGCTCAGAGGAAATCACTCCAGAGGGTCAAAAAGGTGGCTCAGGACATTGTTAGTTGCCCTCTCCCTCTGTGAAGGAATTACACAGGTCCCATTGCCTCCAGATACACAAACACAGAGACTCATCACACCCCAGGAACAGTTTCCAACTACCATCAGGTAGAAGGTTCAGGACTGTTAGGACCGGAACAAACAACAACCTTTCTATTAACAACATTTCTGTTAAAAAATAAGAACTGTCGGAACCAGATAGGAAATATGATTTAATGTTCTATGTTTATCTATACCCGTTTCTTCCTTCCAGGGTCACTGGTGCTTATATCCAGCAGTCACACGACGAGGGGCGGGGTACACCCTGAACAGGTTGCAAGTCCATCACAGGGACACATAGAGAGAGACAACAATTCACTTTCTCACTTACACCTAGGGACAATTTAGAGTTACCAACAGATCTGAGCTGCGCTGTCGCCTGTCTGCCTCACATCTCCCTGGATATCACCTTGTCTGAACTCACCTGGAACCCCTGCCTCAGTGACCTTGAACCCTCTCCTCCAAGTCGAGCCTTCTCCTGGATTCTGTAAGGAAGAACCGAATTTTGTTATCTGCTTCATATCATACTATCCAATTATCAAAGACAATATACTCACCACGTCTCCTTCTCCTTTTCAGCCCTGGATACTCACGTTCCTGTAAATAAAAACACTTACCTTTTATCCTGGTCTACGTCTCCTGTTTGTACCTTGGACTGCTCACATTTGACTATCTGAAAACCTTGTCAGATACTTTGTGATTAGAATCATCATGTGTTTTAAAAAGTAGTGTTTTTCAAATGACCACTTTATAAATAATACATGATAGTGATTTATTTATTAATTTAAGTCTTTCTAACCCTAACCATATTTGTTTAGCACAATTTAAATTTATTGTTCTAAAGAAATATAATAATTTTTGAATAGTGAATAAAACTGAGAAAAAATATATTAAAAGTTGTTACTTTGTATATTTTGTAGAATTGTTTGTGGGTTTGCAAGAAGGTCCTTGGCCAGAGCTAATGCTGTTTGGGGGGTCATGGCATGAAAATGTTTGGAACCCCTCATCGAAAATTTAATTACAGTCAGAAGAAGCCGATTTTATGTTAAAACGACTTGCCATACCTCTACAGACTGAGTGACTGACTGAGCATGTGCTTATGCATAACCCAAGTGGAAGAAAAATAGTTCCCTCCAACCACATATAATTAAGACAAGACTGAAATATTGTAGTTTAGTTATTTCACATAATGTATATCATTAACAGGAAAATAAAAGTAACAAAGTATCGATATTTTGATTTTAGTATCCATTCTAGAACATAAAGTTCTGGTATCGGAAGTATAGATATTTCAGTATCGATCTGCACATCACTAATCAAAAAATTAATGCCTATTTTCTTATGTTTTCTTCCAGCTGACAGGCACTTCAGCTTTAATTTTAGATCTCATTTTCTTACATATGAGTGGTAAAACAGTAACGTTTTTCTAAGTCAGCGTAATAATGTTTTACGTGTGCAACTTTTTTCAGGCTACATATGTATATATAAAAAACAGTTGTGTGTAGTTGTGACTGTGGTGATGTGGGTGGTAGTTCTTGTTCTCAAGGTACAGTATTTGAAATCTGAAAACAAAAATCTGTTTGCATCAGCTTTTCTTTAGTTTTTAAAGTGTATTGTTCTTTAGCTGAGACACCTGATCCAACTGCTTTCAAGTGGGTAAAGAAAACTGTTTTCAGTGGATTTATATGTTTTTAAAGAGGAAATAATAAAGAAAAAAAACCTTCCAGAGAAAAATATTGGGAACAAAGATGCTTTTCGTTCTGCGAACCATGGTGACAAGATGGAGACAGTGACTTTTAAGATACTTAACTCTCTGCAGTCCAGACAAGTTACAAACATTACAATTATGGCCTGTCACACATCTCAGGTTCAGTTTAAACAACATTGTTTTTAAGTTAATTCAGAGGAATGGTGTTATGTTTCAATCGTTCAAATGTGTTTCACCCAACAGCCATATTCTCTGACACTGAAACACTGGAGTAGAAGTTTTTCAAAACTCCTGGCACGAGTTCACGGGAAAATGCAGTTTACCTGAAAATGGAAGTGTTTGCACATACACACCATTACTGTCAGACAATAATGTATATTTTCCTTAAACTTTTTAATGTGTTCAATGTTTTTGAGGTCTTGTCTAAACAGCAGTTGTGATCATAGCATTACGTGTGAAAGTGTAACGTTTTCATAATAGATATAGGAAAATCTTTAATGTTTTCAGGAGATTGTTCACGTGTAAATTGGGCCTTAAACACCCTGCTCCATCTCCCTCCCTCCTGGGAGTGGAACATCAGAAAATGTGCCAAAAGCTACAGAATAAATAACAAAAATGGGGTGGAGTGGAGGGTGGGTGGGGGTCTCTTCAAATGAATGCTAATTCTGCAAAGGCCCCCACCCCCCAACACCACCAACACCACATCTCTGCACCAGCAACTTTGTTCACATATTGATGTGTTCTGCAATCAACTTCAATGGCATGAACCATCTTGTGGGAAGAGCGAGGACGATGAAGCCAGGGAAATGCTGGGAGAAAAAGTCAGAAAAAGAAAAAAAAGGCAAACTAAATGGGAGTCCCAGATTATTTCTTCACACAAGACCAACCACTGCTTTCATTAGCCCCTCCATTAATTAGCCTCCTTGAGCTCATTTGCAAGTCAATGGCTGTGGCTGTAGGACCAGCGGCTGTGAGTCGCAGCGCCCTGTGATCTCTTGGTCCTCCAGTCCCTCCACCCCTCACACACTAGATGCAAGCCTTCCTGACAATTAGTACAAAAGAGATTCATGCTCCATATAGGCAATACATTATTCATATTTTCTCCTCACTTAAATAAATCATAATGTTCTTGAGGGTTTTACTTACACAACATGCTTTCTCTTCCTGCTAGACCACACTCTCTTGCTAACATTCAAATAAAATTGGTTTGCAATGACCTTGCCCCTTTTTTGGGTCACTTCTACAATAGTACAGTATAAGCAAGATCCCAAAATGTTGGCTCCACCCACACAAGAACCACGTTTTGTGTGCAGGCAAAGGGTTTTTTATGTTACTTGTTTCAGCATTTAGGAACCCATAAAGGGGATTTTTTAATCCAGATTCCACAGTGAAAAAAAATCTTAAAACACTATGTTGTTTTATGACCGCATAAACACAACTTTTCAAAGACAATGATGTCATAGACACACCTCTAACCCAATTTATGACTTTGAGCATGTAAGAAATATCAACAATTTTTTTTTATTTTTGCTTCCGCACTCGGAGGAGTAAGACGCTTGTAACCCTCTCTCCTGCCCTCCCTTATCTTTCCTGCTTTGCTGCTCGGAGCCTTCTCTACGTT
This sequence comes from Anablepsoides rubrolineatus, assembly GCA_031762495.1. NCBI lineage: Eukaryota > Metazoa > Chordata > Actinopteri > Cyprinodontiformes > Rivulidae > Anablepsoides > Anablepsoides rubrolineatus. Next base: position 858 of record JARVGW010229933.1, on the reverse strand, counting down.
TTCATCCGAAACCAGAAATTATAAATATTTTATGGATTTGGTTAGCTGGTCTCTTAATAAAATTTTTTGGAACAAAGTTTTTTCTTCCATGGGAGGACATGTCAAAGGTGGGACCTCTGTTCTGCTCTGTTCTGGATTTATTATTGGACTCTGATCACTGGATTCTACAGATTGGCTTGGTGGTCTCCTTGTGTTCTACAAATCAGCGTCGGTGGCTATTCAGGCCATTCTCCTGGCTGCTTGACCTTGAAGGGTGGCCATTCTATCAGCTCTCAGACTTTTGCTTTGAGCAAGCCAGACTCGGTCGGCAAGCGGTTCTGCTGAGGGTCGCGGGCCGGCTGTGGTCCCTGGATTTGCTGGCCAGATGGAATTATTCTTGGAGAAAGCTGATAGTTTGGCTTGGCGGAAATGTCCAAACTATTTGTCTTATTGGATTCACCACCTTGACATGTACCAGTGGACAATAAGGCTGATGGAAAATTGTTATTGTCTGCCTGAAACCCAAACAGTTACTAAACAATAACAGAATTTGGCTCTCCTACACGGCCTTGAGAGGACTGTGGGCAAAACACTTCCTGGATGATGACGTTGACTTGAGGGTCCGCACCCTCCCCCTTTCCCCCCTCCCACACCTGTCTGGGATCTGGTTTCTGAAGCAGCTGAATGCAGCTCAGAATGAACTTTTACCATCAGTTTTCTGGACAATGGCTGCTGGCTGGTTTTTATGGAGAGAAAATAGACTCATATAGTTTGTGGGTGCGTAATAAAATTTGTGTGTGGTATACATTTTGTGTGTGTGTAAAACATGATTTGTAACCCATAAAAAACATTTTGTGAGTAACTTTGGGTATTTGAAAG
>JARVGW010229863.1:0-11567 GCA_031762495.1 Anablepsoides rubrolineatus | reverse complement strand
AGGACTGGATCAGGACTGGATCAGGACTGGATCAGGACTGGATCAGGACTGCAGGACTGGATCAGGACTGGATCAGGACTGGATCAGGACTGGATCAGGACTGGATCAGGACTGCAGGACTGGATCAGGACTGGTTTGGTTTATTTATTTGCACTCAAAAAGCAAAAAGAAAGAAAAAGAAAACTTTAGAAAAATATAAAGAAACAAACCCAAAGCAACCCCCCCTCTCTCAAGATAAATTTAACAAATATATATAAATCAATTAAACCTTTTACAGATCTTTACCTGAACAGAAATAATATTAAACACACACAATTTAAAAAAAGATAAACAAATAATAACTATTTAAAAACCTTCTTTCAACTTATTTTTAAATGCAGATAAAGTTAAACTTGTTAAAACTGTTTGATTCAAACTATTCAACAACTCAACACTTTGATGTACAACAGAAAATCCAGCAGCACAGCTGTCATTCTACACAATGGAACATGTCATTTCTGCCTTCTTCTTGTGGAATATGAATGATAATCAGAATTAAATTCAAAATATCTATTAAAATGCTTTGGTAAAAATAATGAAGAGCACATGCTTTATATATATTTATTTACTTCATAAATTGATAATATGTGTAACATTTTAAACACAGGTAGAGATGGAACTAAATACAAAGAGTTAGTTGCAATTCAAAAAAAAATAATTTTGAACTCTATAAATAGTTATGAGATATGATGGATAAGTACTAGTCCAGATTAAATTACAAGAAGAAATAAAATGATAGATTAAACTGTAATACAAAATTAGTAAAGATTGCAGAACTGGATCAGGGTTATTGACAGATTGTTAATTTACTTAGTAAAAGACTGAATATACTGTATATATATATATATTATATATATATATATATATATATATTTGTGTGTGTGTGTGTGTGTGTGTGTGTGTACAAACTGTTAGCAACAAATGTGACCCCCCCCCCACACACACACACTTCCTAAACTGATAATGAAGCACGCGCCTCGTGTCAGTATCAGAGCGCGTGCCCGAGCCGCTACCGTTTGATGTTTTGTGTAGATTTTCCTGCAGATGTGAAGAGCAGAAAATCTGATTTGAAGCTTTAATTTGGACTTTTTTTAATCTCTTAAACCGGTTAAACCAGTTTCTGTCTGTCCTGCAGACTAACAGCTGATTGCACCTTTTGTTTTAACACGTGCCTAACTGGCCCGAAGGCACGAGCTGTTAGGGTGAGAAGTTCTCCGGCACGTGGCCGCGGGGGGCAGGGTGGGGGGTGCATGGGAAAGTCTGCTCAGGTGTGAGGAGTGACACCTGAACAGACACGCGCGCGTGAAACAAACGGGCTGCGCGAGGAGGGGCAATAAAAAACTGTTCTCAGCCCCGCCCCTTAAGGCAGCGCTGATTGGCTGCTGCTCTTCAGTCATGTTAACTCTGAGGATAATTAGTTTAATATTTAAGAGAAGCTCTGAGAACTCTCCCCAGATCTTTTCTTTGATGATGTCACCTGAAGTGATGTCAATCAGCTGTTCTGACTTTCTGAACAGGTTGAGTTTTCTTTGACTCACTTTCTGCATCAGGCAGTGTTTGGACAATAGTGAGACAAAGTCTCCAGCAGGTAAAAAACAAAACAAAACACTAAAGATATTTAAAAAAATCAGAAGAGAAAATCCTGAATCAGGACCTGAAACTCTTCAGTTAACAGCTGTTGGAGCTGCAGCTTTCAATGATCCAGACTTTAGGACCAGACGGTCTCTGAGACACCAAAGATCACATTAAACTTTAACAGAACTGACATGGAAAAATCATATAAATCATTTTTGAACAAAAATAGCCAAAATCTATTGGAGTCCTGTACAAAGTAAGAGAAGTGTTCAATGATAAAGCTCTATTTATGTTGTATAATGCTAGAATTGTTCCACATTTAATACTGTATTGAAGTCTGGGGTAAAGCTTGAAAAACTATCACAAATCCTATTTTTTTTTTACAGAATTGAGCTCTAAGAATTATTACTAGAAAGAATTGCAGCCATCCATCAAATATATTGTTTTATGAATTGAAATGATTGAAATTCTATGATTTGATCAATTATAATGTTTTGCTGTTATTGTACAGAGCTCACAAAGGTGTGTTACTTTCCAACATTCAAGTGAATTTTGTTAAAAGAGAGAGCTGTTATTATCTTAAGTGTTTGTGAAACCCTGGTTTGGTATAAGACTGAAGGAGTGATCCACTTTAATCCACTTTAATCTACTTTAATCCAGGGAATAAGATTGTGGAACGATCTGGAAGATGAGGTTAAAAATGTCAGATCTTTGTATTAAAGATAATGATAAAATCTAGTATTCTGAAGAAATATAGAGAAGCATAAGTGAATCCATGTAAATTGTTGTTTGAGTTGGTGTTTTAAGTTTAGCTTTATCTTTTGTGTGTTTTCAGTTGTTTTGATTTTTGTTGTAATTTACATTTACTTTGAACATATTCTGGGGATAAAAAAGGAGCAGATTTAAGATTCATTCTTCTGCTGCCTTTCATTTTATTTTAATTTATTTTGTTTGCATGTTTTTTTTCTTTGTTGTTTAAATAATTGTTACAAATGAAATGAATAAATTGTAAATAGAAAGAACGAAAGAAAGAAAAAGAAAGAAAGAAAGAAAGAAAGAAAGAAAGAAAGAACGAACGAACGAACGAACGAACGAACGAACGAACGAACGAACGAACGAACGAACTCTGGTCCATCCTGGAACATTTTTTCTGTCTGAATGAGTTCAAAACGTTTCTCTGAAAATGTTCAGGAACAAAAAGACTAAAAATTAAAATTAATAAAAAGTTTCAGAAAGTCTGGAAAACTGCTGATCCAGAACCAACAGACTTTAGGAAAGTCTAGATTTTTGGAAGCAACATATAAAGACATGAGGACTGAACTGGTCTGGACTGGACTGGGTGTTCTGGGTCAGAAATTCTGGACCAGGAGTTCTTTGCTCAACAGTTTCAGAATCTTCTTTCAGCTCAGCTGTCCCTTCGAGCAGCTACTCATTAATGTTCCTGTAAAGTGATGCTAATGATGCATCACACCAGTATGTATGAGGAGTAGGGTGGAGGGGGGGTGGGGATGTGGCAGAGCTTGCACCTACCTGTTAACATCTGTCAGGTGAGAAAAGTCAGCCTCAAGAAACCCTTGAGCTTCAACATCCCTCTATGTGATTTAAGCAGAAAGGATTTCCTCAGCAGTAGTGATGTTGTTCCAACACACATAATGTGTCTGGAAAAAGTGGTGTTTTTCAAATAACTGCTTTATAAATAATACATGACAGAGTAATTTATTTATTAATTTAAAAGTATTTCTAACCCTGATCCTATATTTGTTTAGCACAATTTAAAAATCGCATTCTAAAGAAATATAATGATTTTTGATTAGTGAATAAAAGTGAGAAAAAACACTAAAAGTTGTTACTTTGTATATTTTCAATTGTTTGTGGGTTTGCAAGAAGGTCCCTCTCCAGAGCTAATGCTGTTTGGGAGGACATGGCATAATATAGTTTGGGAACCCCTCATCTAAACTATAATTACAGTTAGACAATGCAGATTTTATGTAAAAATGACCTGCCATACATCTACAGACTGAGTGACTGACAGAATCACTTGCCACTGTGCTTATGCATCACCCAAGTGGAAAAAAAGTAGTTTCCTCCAACCACATATGATTTAGACAAGATTTGAAGAGTTGTTATTTTCCACTATTTTCCTGTTAATGATGTACATTATGTGAAATAAGTATAAGGTTAGGTTAGTATAAGTAGTATAAGTATCAATATTTAGATTTTAGTATGGATTCTAGAACAAAGTTCTGGGGTCAGATTTATAAAGCTTGCGTACGCACAAACCGAGCACAGAAACTTGCGTACGCCACTTTTCACGCAAAGGTTGTGATTTATAAAACTCTAACTTGACGTGAAAACGTGCGGTCCCTCAGCCAGCTCTGACCCATGCGTACGCTCATTTTGGAGACGCGAAGCTGCGACACAGATGGTGAAGTGAGGAATTATATCCACACTGTGTAATGATCACTGTCAGATATTTCATTTACCTTCAGAATCAGACTTATGGTAGATTTTAGATCAACTTTATCATCAGTTTTTTTAACAGTAAAATTTATGCTTCTGCTTCTGAGCCTGAAGGATCTTTAAAATAAAAAACTTAAATCTTAAATTACTCCTCAGACGACCCTGACCCACAGACCCCTCCCTGACAAGAGACATTTCAGCGGAGCATGACAGCAAATGTCTCGTTTATAGTCACGCTTTGGGTGTGCGCCCTCACCAGTGTGGATGTTATAAAAGGTTTAATTTTTAATGTCCATATTTCTCACGTGCATGGGGAGGGGGGGGGGATGTCAGCTGCTGATTATAGAGCAGACAGGAGGGGGAGGACGGGGAGAAGAGTGGTGAACTTATTTTTAACTTTATCTGACTTATTTACTTTTAATTTTTGTTTTATCACCCTGCAGGCTCTGAGAGAAAATAAAACTGAAGCTGAGTTTTTGAAAAATATCACGAGATTAGTGTAAACATCTGTAAACCTGCAAAATGAGGGAAAAGCTGTGTCACGTGAGCAGCTGTCAGCACCTGTCATCCTCCAGACGCACAATGAACCGTGTCTGAACCGACCAATCGCTTTTTTTTTTACATTGATCAGCTGATTGATCTTAACATTTTCCAGGCTTCCTGAAGTCCTCCACCGTTTTCTGGTCTTGGTGTTCAGATCCAGACTGTTGAAGCTGTACCATATGGTGAAGGCTTGTATCAGTTCCTCTTACCTGTCCACCTTTCTGAGCTGAGACACTTTTACCAGTCAGTCATTTAAACTTCCCCAGATAAACTTGGATTTTCAGGATTGGTGATCTCAGTCTGACTGAATTTTGTTTCATAGTTTAAAGTATAAACCTTCAGCTCCTGTAAAACTTTAGACCCTCAGCTTTGTGCTGATGAAGCTCCAGACTCTGCTTCCATCCTTTAGTTAACAAGCTTTACAAGCACTCATGTTTTTAGCCAGAGCTTGGCAGAACTTAATAAACCTTTGATTTTGTGAAGGATTTCTCTTTGAACACTTCAGGTTTTAGTCAGTTTGATGCAGCACTCTTCTTAACATTTGAATGAGTCAGTTGCAAAAACCTGGACTAAAATGTTTGCTTTATTTAATTAAAAATATCTTTGTGACTCAAACATTGTTAGAAAACATGTCCTCAAATGTCAAACATGTTGGATGGAAAACAAATCTCATCTTATTTTACAGGAAAACAAGTAGCACACACAATTTCCCATGGTATGACTTATTTATTATTAATTTCAAATAAAATTGTAGTCCTTCACAAATATGTTCTTTAAAACAGGAGTTCTTAACCTTATCAAACCTGGAGCCCAACTTGTTGAATGTAAAATGCAGACCATTCTGTAGGATGATATGGAGCGCTGAGTGCAGTGCTGACTTTAAGGACCCAGCAGTCTGCACAGACCCTAAACCTAACCTAACCTTTTACACAGCTTATGACAACTTATGAACATTTTAAAGACATCTATGTTGAAGATGGAACTGAAAAAAATCCACTGGAAACTTCTTTTAGACATGTACATACTAAGTGCTTCATCATCAACAGTCAGTCAAAAATAGGTAAGTTATGGTAAAGGACGACACGTGTTTGGAGCTACTTATAGTTGGATTTCATTGACAACATCTTTACTTCTACATCAGTCTCAAATTTCTCAAATCCCCTCAACACCTGTGAGTCTGTTAAAGACAACAGAATATTCAGGAACACAATTAAACCCTAATGCCCACATGAAGAATAACATGTATAATGACAACCATCAGATTGTTTAAATAATAAAGAGAAACTGTCTGAATGTTAAAATAATAACAGAACCTGACTAAAAGTTTAAATGAATCAGAGTGATTTTATTACAGGTTGATTAAATAAAGTCCAAAACAGACAGAATCACTGAGAAACACATTGGTTTGTGATGAGCCTGACCTCTGACTGAACAGATACAACACCAGCTTTACCTAAGCCCAGCTGTTAGCCTGGCTGTTAGCCTGGATGTTAGCCCAGCTGTTAACCCGGATGTTAACCCAGCTGTTAGCCCGGATGTTAGCCCAGCTGTTAACCCGGATGTTAACCCAGATGTTAGCCTGGATGTTAACCCAGATGTTAGCCTGGATGTTAGCCCAGCTGTTAGCCTGGATGTTAGCACAGCTGTTAGCCTGGATGTTAGCCCAGCTGTTAGCCTGGATGTTAGCCCAGCTGTTAGCCTGGATGTTAGCCCAGCTGTTAGCCTGGATGTTAGCCCAGCTGTTAGCCTGGTCTGGAGCAGGTTAGCTGCATGATAACTTATGTGGTACTGCTTTTGTGAAACCAAAATCAAGGCTTAATTCAACCAGGATATCTGGAAATTCCTGGCTTACTCCACTAACCTGATTTTGTGAAAAATTTGTTATTTGTAAGAAAATAAACAAGTGAGAGAAAAACAAAAAAACAGAATACATCGTGCCCTATAGTTTGGTCCAGTCTAATGGTATTTAACTCTTCCCCTCATTATGGGATGGTAAACGTCCTGTTTAACCATTTACTGAAACTTTTACACAACTAAATTACGTCCCCCCATCACAAACACACATTAACACAAAAAATACAAAAACTTTGTCACAAATGTGAAGCTTTTCAGATAAAAAACAAACAAACTCTAGATGCTGTTTTAGTTTGGAGTGCTCTGGTGGATAGCTCATCTCATGACTCACCATATTTAATAAAGTCTGCATTATACTTACCAATTCTTCTGCTCTTTGTTGTCAGGTTTCCTTCATTTGTTGCCTTCAACTGTTTGTTTAAAATGTTTCCATTTCTTTAACTTTTGCTAACAGCAGGCTAAGGTTGTCCAGGTTGTCTGGCTCCAGTTTGTGAACACAGGAGACTCCCATCATTCCCCATCAGCCCCTGCTGCTCACAGGCTGACCAACAGGAGGTAAAACTGGCTCCTGTTGTTTGAAACGTTGAACCTGATGAAGAATCATTAGGCACCAGGAACATGTAGATTATTTATTGACCAAAGTCAGAGACTTTAAAAACAGGAAAATGACTCTGGTTTCTGAGGCATCGTCTTAATTCTCTGGATTAATACTCTGATCAGAAGTGAGGGAAAAACTAAATGATCTAATTCTGCAGCTATGTTCTTCAGTCAAAGTCTGAATCATCAGATCTCACAGATATGCACCTTTTTTTCTAAAATGAAACAACATATTTTGGGTGTTTTAATGGTTGGTGTGTTTGTAAGAAGCACAGACAAAACAAATCACAAATATCTGACATCATCTGTTAACAGATATGGAAACCACTAAAAAGAAGCTCAAACTGCTTTATGAACTCTGGCTCCATCCAGATGTTTGTCTTCCTTCAACTCATCAGAACTCTAATTGGTTCAGAGTTCATCATGTGAGCTTCCACTCCAACAGCCCGTCAGTTCAACGCACAGGAAGAGGAAATAAAAACAGAGGCGAGTGGGGGTCAGAGCTGCTGGTCCTGCATCAACCTCCAACTTTTTACAAACCAATCAGCAGCTTTAAATTGATCAGGTGACCTGGAGATAACAGAGGGAGGGGACCACAGACACCCTACCCCTAGTAACCTGTCCCTGAATGGTGGAAGCCAACCAATGTCCTTCCTCTGTCTCCCACACGTTGACCCACCCTCTTGACACGTGACACCGGTGGCTGCTCAGCTATGGTACACAGGCCCCGCCCCTCATCTCCACTCAGGGCTGTGATTGGTGGAAGTGTGTGGGTCTGTGGGGGCCTCATTGCTGTTTGGAGCGCCAGAAACGTGAGGCAATGGAGCCGAGAGATAGTCCTTGTTTCTTCTGCAGGGACAGTTCTGCCAGACGCTGTTCCTCCTCCTGCTGGGACAGACCGGAGGAGGTGGGGGTGGGGACAGGGCAAGGAGATGTGGTCAAAACAAATTCAAGAAGGTCCAGAACTAAATCACCCTATGTCCCTTTTCCACTAGTGCCACTTAGTGTAGTGTCGGTACAGTTCCAAGCTATTTCATTAGGCCAGATTCATGGAACCAGACCTTTTATAGTACCTATTTCGTTGTGGTTCCAAGTGGTCCCATTTGACACCAAAATGCGACAGTTGGTCACTGGTCGGTTAGGGGGTGGAGTCACTGGTCGGCTAGGGGGTGGGGTCACTGGTCGGCTAGGGGGTGGGGTCACTGGTCGGCTAGGGGGTGGGGTCACTGGTCGGTCAGGGGGTGGAGTCACTGGTCGGCTAGGGGGTGGGGTCACTGGTCGGCTAGGGGGTGGGGTCACTGGTCGGTCAGGGGGTGGGGTCACTGGTTGTGTCTGAACTGCCTTTATAACAGCAACTCAACGAACCATTTTTTCAATTGTAGCAGTGACATTAGTCGTGTTTCCATCCAATTTTAATACTAATTTTTAAAATTTCAGAACTTATTCGGCAAATGTGTTTCCATCTCTCATTTTGAGCATTAACTCTTAAAAAAAAAAAAAAAAAAAAACACCTCCACCAACCGTCAAAACACACCCACTGGAACCGGACTGGAACGTGAATGGAAAAGCACCTGAACTGACTCGTTCCAACACTGACACTACACTAAGTTGCACTAGTGGAAAAGGGGAACTAGAGAGTTTAATTTCTGTTCCTACCTGGGCCAGTTGAACCTGTCGGCGTTTGAAGGCCTCGATGGGGTCATCCTCCAGAGCGTAGTTCTCCAGAACTGTTCGCACATCCTCCACGCCGCTCAGAGCAATGGCTGACAAGACAAGAGCGTGTTTTAGCTTTCAATATGAAATCTTCTTCAGATTTGGACATGACGGCCGCCTGAGCCTCGCTCAGAGACTTACTCTTTAGGAAGTTGGCGAGGTCATAGAGCGTGCGATCGTCTGAGTTTCCATCCCATTTTTTTAACACCATGCCGTTAAAGGGCTGAAGCTGAAAGGCCTCCCGTTTACAGTCCACCACAATCACCTTACTGGTGTCTCTGTTGAGGCAAGAGACATCCTGAAAAACAGACAAAAATTCATCTGGAGTCATTCTGCAAGGAAAAGGCAGTAGAATGGCAAAAAGGCTAATTTATTTAGAATAATGTCTTTTCTATGTGCAGGTGCAAGCTGCTGTCAGAAAACCTCATCAACCATCTTACCTTTACGTGATGGCCCTCCATGTAACGAGTGGCATCCCTGAAGAGACGATACATGATGAAACCCTGAGGGTCAATGCTGTCGATCAGAGGATACGCTGTCTGAACAAACACAGAAGGACAAATTTCCAACAGAAAACAGATTTCTAAAGTAAAAGAACAAACCAACTCCAGCTTTCAGATTCATTTACAATAAACCTGTTATTTTTTCAAAGTGTTGTGAGACAGATTGTAAAGCAGTTACTGGTTTTATAGAAAACAAAGTAAACTAAATATATTTGAGTTAAAGGAGAGAGGCAGAGCAGCAGTTTGAAGTGTCACTTCTAACCAAGTTCAGATGGTGTTGACATGTTTTCATAGTTTATTACATGTGTTTGGATTTTTGACCAAAAAATTAAAGCTTCTTACTAAACTGTAGATGTTTGCTGATAATCAGAATAACCAAATAAGAGAACTTTATTTAAGTTTATAAAATATTAGAGGCTCTAAGTTTATAAACTTATGAAAAAGTGAATAAATCAGAAGAAATCTCCACATTTGTAAAGTAAATTCAGTTACAAAGAGCAAACAGCAGTGACAGTGGTTTAGGGTGTGTTCCTGTTTCCTACCATGCCGGTCTCAGCAGTGAAGATGACTATCTCATAGAGCGGTGCCAGCTGCTGGAAAAGGTAATCGATGCCAGGACGTTTCTTAAAGCGCCAGCCAGTGGACAGCTGGACACACAGGTGGGAAAACACCCAAACTGTTGTCAATAAAACAGAAAACTGGATGGTTTCAAACTAAATCCATTAAAGAGCTGACTCACCGACCACTCCGGGTGCAGCAGGATGTCTGTCAGCTCCAGGACCAAAGTATACGGGGGTTGGTAGTACGGCTCCTTCAGAGGGTCTGGCAGCAGCTTGGGGCTTGTTGGCTCGATGATCATCTGACATCAGAAAACAGAAACGGAATATTTACATGTCACAATCAGAACAACTTCAAAGAGAAGAAGGTTGGAAAGTAAAAGCCCTCCTCTCTGAGGTCAGTTTTAGAACTGTGATGCTACACTCACCTGTCTGTAGTCCTTGAAGTATTTGTAGGTTCTTTTGAAGTGTTGGAGGACAGGAGGATCTGAAAGAGACAACACCATGGGGACAAACACTTCAGCTAAGTCTTAGTTAGACATTCAACCTACAGGTTGATTTACTAAAACAAAGCGTGTGACTGTAGAGAGCTGGAGATCAGGATCTGATGAAGCCAATAGGACCACATCAGCCACATAAAGCAGAGATGTGATCCTAAGGTCACTAAAACTGATCCCCTCAACACCTCGGCTGCTCCTAAAAATTCTGTCCAAAGGTATGAACAGAAGTGGTGACAAAAGGCAACCTTGGTCCAACACTCAATGGAAAAAAAATCAAAAAGAAAAAATCAAAATTTTTCTTTCTAGTTATAGTCGCGCTTTGGGAAGCTGCAGGGACTGCGCGATTGCGTCACTTTTGGCGTGCGCCCTGTCGCGCCGGGTGCCACGCGTCAACCTAAACCAGGCTTTAGGCTGCAACAGTTCCAAAAAACAGGATAAAGCTGGAGTATTAGGAGACTCAAATAAAACGGCTCAAATAGATTTGACACTAAACTGGCAGCGAGAATGAAAGAACTGTGCTCACATTTTCTTGTAATGGTTAAGAAGTGAGAAGCAGCATTTTACATACAGTAGGATGGAATCGAGTCATGAAAGCCTGACTTACTCCATGTAAACAGAGCAACACAGAAACCCAGACAGACTTTATAAAAACATAAATGACTTGTAGGCAGGATAGGCTCTATTTTAAAATGTCTATTGGAAAATCCAGAATCTGAATCTGATTGTCAAGGTTTAGGGTGAGATCTGATCTCACTACTAGTTTGGGATAAGAGATTTCTCATGAGAGGCCAAGGAGGAAAGATAGACATTGGGAACCCTGTTGAATCCAAACAGGATTTTAGTCTTTTTCTTGTGAAAATTTAAAGCCATCCATATTCTGATGTCAACAACACGATTAGACTCTGGACAGAACATCCCCCATCAAGCTACAGCGGAAACTACAGCTGGCAGCCATCAGCAAACAAATGAAAAGGAATGCTTCCAAATCTTTCTTTTTCTCACTTTTATTTTTATTTCTCTTCAGGAATGTGCTTCGTTATCCCACTCAAACTACTGAGTCTGTTCCAGCTGGACCAAGCAAAGTATGGACCAACTTCTGTAGGTTTTTCATTTTTATTAGAAGAAATTCATTGGCTCTGAAAATACCTTTTACAACCCCTGGCAAAAAGTATGGAATCAGCAGTCTTGGATGAGCACTCATTCAGACATTTCATTCTGTAAAACAA
>JARVGW010229809.1:0-11571 GCA_031762495.1 Anablepsoides rubrolineatus | reverse complement strand
AGGGACTATGTTTCTCAGCTGGCCTGGGAACGCCTTGGGATTCCCCCGGATGAGCTGGCCCAAGTGGCTGGAGAGAGAGAAGTCTGGGTCTCCCTGCTTAGGCTGCTGCCCCCGCGACCTGATCCCGGATAAGAGGCAGAAAATGGATGGATGGATATTTATGAAAAGTTAGCTCTTAATAAAACATTGTTGGAGTTGCTGTTATTTTGCTGTGGTTTGTGTGTGTGTGTGTGTGTGTGTGTGTATTACCCACCTTCCAGAGTCTGAGTGGTGTGGGCAGAGCTTCTTCATCACCACCTGTCCTGGATCAGATTGACGAGCTTGGAGGATACTTAAGCCTTGAGGAGGGATCCGTTCATCGCCTGATTATTCAGTTGCCTTTGGTTCTGCATAAGACAGGCCATTGAGCTTTTGTTTTCCATTGTGTTTATTATGACCTTTTTCCTGTTCTCCAAGGAACTCTTCAGTGAAGTTCTGGACCTACCCGTTCTGGAACGTAAAGAATCCCCCCCGTGTTGAGATCAGTGTTGACCCTCTCCTCCTGGACTCTTCCTCCGCCCTGCCACTCTCCTAGACCTGGACACAGGGGGGAAAAGTTAGGACAATTCCAAGGGTCCTTGACTGATAGGGGCCCCAGACAAAAATAAATAATATTATTGGGGGCCCCTGTCAATAACAACATTAATCACATCTTTGTTTGTTCTTGTTTTTGGTAGTAAAAGTTAAATGTTACCTCTCCTCTCCCAGACTAAAAGAAAAACTACCATTTTTACTGAACACCCCCTCTGTATCTGCATAAAATGGTTTGTTCCAGCAGAAGGCGTTCAGTAGCATTAAGTAAAATCAGACAATGACAGAGATAGTATAACTATGCTGTCTAAAACAATATTAAAATGATGACAAAAGAAGATATTAAAATAATACAGTTTGATGCTTTTGTTTAGATTGAATTATGGCCGTTAAATGACATCTATAATTACAGATTTTATTAGTCCCATCATTATTTGAGAAATAGCATATTTTCCCGAACCATCTTTAAACGCACCATGAGCATGCTGATGCCAAAGACTTGGTTATACTCGCGCTTTGGTCCGCAGGCTTGAGCACGCAGAGTGCGCGCACTGAGCCATGTAGCTATCTGTGTTTATAGTTTTGCAGCTGTGTGTATAGTTGACGCGCGGTGGCCTGCGGCAAAGTGCTGTTCTTTTACAGACCAGCACGTGGCAGTACGCGCTAAAACCTATGCATAGGTTGTAAGAAACGGGTGTAGCAGAAGAAAAACGGGCATAGAAGAAGAAATGTATGATGTCACAAAACATTATTTTGTTTCTATTTTAGTCATTCATGTTTTTAATTTAATTTTTAAGTTGTTTTTTTTTGCTATCTAAGTGTGGAGCTATCAGCCACATTTGCCCTTGCTGCCTTCTGTTTTGGCCTTGTTTGGAGTGAGTCAAGTCACCAACAGTTTCACTTTCTAAAATTAGTCAACGGCGCGTGCACTATCCTTTGTGGAGTTTAAAAAAATCAGAGGTGCATGACACACGCCAAAACGAAGTGCCGGACCAATGCGCAGGGGCGGGGATATTGCATCACTTTTTGCTCGCGACCCCTCACGGCCTGCGTGACACGTCAAGTATAAATCTAGCTTTAATCTGCAAATCAAGGAGAGGAGACCTGCTGCTGTTGAGCAGAGTTTTCAAAACAAACCTTAAAAGTTGATTAATGCTGTTTTACACATCTGTGCGGTCACATTGTACTAAAATGTTGTGTTTAGTGCTGTGTCACTTTCAATGTTTATGCCATTCAAATTAATTATGTGGCCTTTTACCCTATTACATTCTTATTTTACTCAGTTTTGTGAGCTAAATATTTTTTTTACAGGAATGGTGTTTGCCATTTAGCAATGGCTACTTTTTGGCCACTAAAATTTTAGATTTTGTTAGTGTAGTTTAAAGAATTAAAAGTAAACCACCTGGAGCTTTACTGTGGCTGATTATTATATGTGTTTTTAACCACATAGGAGAGGTGTGATTTAATGAGAGAGAATGATAAATCACTCAAAATGCCTCTGATAAATGTATCTCCCTCACTTCTGAGATAATGGTTTTGCCCTCGTTGTACACTGTCTGCAGACTGTTGCATGTAAAATTCAATTGCAGTAAATAATGTGCTATTACCAACTTTGGACCAAAGGAAGCAGGACAATTGCAATTAAGTTAGTTTTGTTAGTTAGAGGCAGGTTCAGATATATAAACTGAACTGAAATAGCATGTCAGATAATTATTTAATCAGCTCTGATTGAACAACTTCAGAATCAACATGCTAAAAGTTGCATCCATGTTTCTGTAAACACCATGTGACGTCACATCTTTATCTGTTCATGATCACATCAGTGCTCACACTGAAGTCTGATGGAATTCATGACAAAAAAAAATCAGAAAAAAAATTAGAATTCAACATTGAGACCTGCAGTGTGAATAAAGCCTTAGATTCTAAAGATGGTAAATTCTAAATGGACTAGAGCACTTTATCAAGTCCCTCCGGACCCCAAAGTGCTTTACACTAACAGACATTCACCCATGCACACACACATTCACACACTGATAATGGCAAACTACATTGTAACCACAGCTGCCCCGGGGGCACACTGACAGGCGAGGCTGCCATGCACCGGACCCTCTGACCACCATCAGTAGCCAAGGTGGATGAAGTGTCTTGCCCAAGGACACAACACTGAAACAGCTGGAAGGGGGATCGAACCGGCGACCTTCCGGTTCCAGGACGACACCCCTAACCCCTCCACTACAGCCGGCCCCACCAAATTGGTAAAAATGTGGCGAGAGCAGCTGTGCAGGGGGGTCCAATTGGATTTTTCGTCATGGGGCCCAAAATGTCTGGCGGCTCCCCTGCGTGGACACACACATACACCAAAACCCTCATTGGAACCTTCTGGAACTTATCATTTGTGCCTCCTCCTCCAAGCCAGCCTTCTCGACGCCACCTGTAAGAAAAGGCCATAATATTATTTCATCTCTCAAGAACCTACAAGATACTCACCTTCTCTTGCCTTCCTTTTCAGGATTACCCCCGAACACCTTCACTGTATATAAATAATAAAAACACTTTTTACATTCAGTCTCTGTCTCGTTCTTGGTTTTGCCTGTAACTGGGTACTCTTTGCTTTATTCAAAACCTAACACACATCCCAAATAGCAAATACTGCACACTTTATCCAACTATCCTAATATCTCCAAGTGATGGGCTAATTAAAGGCAGAGAGCAGGAGACAGCCGTAAATGAGTCAGATGGAGCGTGTAACGTGGAAAGTCAGGGAGCAGAGGGGGAGAAAGAGAGAAGACACAATTAGAGGAAAGCCTTTGAAGCTGAGTTCAGCTATGGGAATCCTCGTGCCTTCAGGGGAAAGCTCCTCTCACACAGCATCAATAATGAATGAAAGATATCTTGTTCAGTGCAGACGGAAGCTAACTGGCATACTGATTTGTTACCATGAACACGGTGTTGCATCAGGATGTTTGTGATGCTTCATCTGCCAGATCAGAAGGTGGAACCAAAGACTAAATAGAGGAGAATGGAGATGTTCTTTAAACATGTAGATAAAAAAACAAAAAACAATCTAATGAACACATATTTGTCACATTTCTGCAGAAGTATCTCTAACTCATGTGGAGCAGACAAGTCAACATCACTCCACACTGACTGTAATACAATGTGTAGCACAGGTTCAATTAATGACTGTACTGTAACAAGTCCTGATCTGTCACTGCTACACCTCAAACATCTATACACAGCTTCACTGTCAAGCTTTATAAGTTAAAATAAACTGTCATTTTTTTTATTTTGATGGATTTGCATAAACATGTTTGCAGATCTACAACCTTTTTGCTAAGATTTATTTTTCAGTTAAACTAATACAATCAAATTTAATCTTTCATGTATATTATTAAAATGAAGAACATGTATACAAAAAAATTATCCTTGTAACCAGTAATAAAGCTCCACTTTTTGAAGTACTCATAATAAATGTTGCAGCTGTATGATGGAGCAGTGATTACTGATGTCTCAAGGTGGTCAAGAAGATCCTGAAATCTTTCCAGATTCTTCTTCATTTTTACAGATTTGGTTCTAAAAATTGGCAAAATGTAAATAATATCAGAACCCAACGATCAGCCTGAGTCTGATGGCAGCAGATGTTCTTCTGTTTTCATGGAGTTTTTACAGATGTGTCAGCTGCCCATGCCAGAGAGACTAATGCATGCCCATACCATCAGAGAGGCAGGATTTAGAACCGTGCACTGATACCAGACTGGCTGGTCCCTCTCTCTTCATCTGTAGTTTCCAAAAACCGTTTTAGATGTGGATCCATCAGACCTCAGAGTAGTTCTGCTCTTTGTCTCAGTCAAACGATCTTTGGTTCAGAGAAGACATCAGAGGTACATGTCTGGATTCTTCTTTGTGTGATAGAGCTTTAAGCAGCATTAGAGGATGGCACAGTGAGCTGTGTTTACATATAATTACAGAAAACCCCTGATTGGCTATGTGCACAATATGGCTTCCACTAATTTCTGGTCAAAAGTTATGAGGTCGAGAAGAGAAGAACAAAACTGGCCTTTCAACTGGCCTTAGCACTAACAATGTAAAATAGGGCTGAACAATACACTCACAAATAACAGAAGCAATTAGAGATTAAATAAGGTTTGCATGGTAGCTAATGCTAAAGCTAGATATGCTCCAACTCCATCACTATTTTCAACAGCTAGAAATACTTTATACTTAATCTAGACCGCAGTGAAATGAGAACTGATCAACATTTCTTTTTGTTTCACTTTACTCTGAGTTCATGAGAAAAAACTAGATTAGATTAGATTAGATAAGGCCTTTATTGTCATTGTACAGAGCACAATGAAATTACATTTCAGAACACCCAGTAACTTTTGGGCGGTCCTGAAGGCAGCGGGTGTAAAACAACGCCAGGAAGTACTGGTCCTCACAACTTTCAATTAGCGGAGGTCAAGTAGCCGCATTGTGCAATGAGCCAATTGCTTTTGACATTACATTTTCTTTAACATTGTTTTAGTTTTATTAGTCATGTCTTGTGTTTTTAGCTGTACTGGTTTCCAGCCTGTTTACTAGCTTCAGTTTTCTCATTCTGTTCATTAAAATACAGTTTAACTGATTAAAAATACCTCAATAATACCTTTAAACTCATCACTGAACTTAAATTATAGCTAGCATTAATGGATCACCTGGACTAGCTAACAGCATTTTGTTTTGGTAGAAAAACTGTGTCATGGGATTTTTTTACATTTATTTTCCAGTTCTTTGTAAAGACTACAGTTTTACCAAATGCTGGACATTATTAGAGTTGTGTGACATTACCTCTTCCACCAGGTGTAGCCTGTAACTCGTTGTTTATGCTGCAGAAGGCAGACAAGGCAGCTCGACACAGCTTGTGCGTCTGCGTCTACAGGTTTTTGCCCCCTGATGGGGACCATTTTCCCGTAAACGCCAGCCTGATGGTGAAGACCCACTGTTCCTTATGGGGGGAAAGTCCGGTCCCCGTTGGAGGAAATACTGTTGGTGGGACAGGGTTAGGCTGTAGAAATGACCGGTAAATGAATGGAAGTCAATACAAAGTCCCCATGAGAATAGAAGAACAAGGTGTGCGCTGCACCGCCCCGCTCCGCTCAGAGAAAAAGGAAGGGAGGGGGGAGCAGCTGTCTGCTGCAGCTCTGTGGAGCTACAGAAGTTCATCATCAGTTTGGATCGGAGATTTTTCTTGTCCTATCAGGGAAAGTGGTCCCCTGTACTAACTGCGCCCATGGGACCGGCCCATTAATGATGCGGCCCAGCGGGAATCTTCCCGATTACCCACTCCGCCATTGGCTTCGGCTGAAAAAAGTGGGGGGGACATTTCCCACCCTGTACCTATGGCGGTTACGTCCATGGCTCTGTCACTCTTCTCACCTGTTTTGCCATCCGGGAATAACAAAGACTCTCAAGATAGTTAGGTCCCAGTTCTGGTGGGGTTCCCTGGAAAGGGACATTAGAGAATTTATTGGGCCTGCACCCAATGCTCC
Organism: Anablepsoides rubrolineatus; assembly: GCA_031762495.1. Lineage (NCBI taxonomy): Eukaryota > Metazoa > Chordata > Actinopteri > Cyprinodontiformes > Rivulidae > Anablepsoides > Anablepsoides rubrolineatus. The sequence continues at coordinate 5,473 of JARVGW010229809.1, read as the reverse complement.
CTGGCCAAACCCTCTCGGCGCCCTCCGGCGGGTCTCCTGAGACCACTCCCCATCCCACCTCGGCCCTGGTCACACATAGGGATGGGAACAGAATTCAATGCTTTTTTAAGCACTGACCGAATTCTGTCGGTACTACCGAGTACCTATTCACGTAACTTCAAACGGTACCATGTTTCGGTACCTAAACGCATCATTGTGACCGTATTCAAGTAAGAGTGGTCAGTTTTCCATGCTCCACCTAAACGCAGCATTGCGCAAGAGCGTAATGACGTCAGCAGCAGCTGGTTCGGTTCGGTTCGATGTAGCTTAGCGAGCCTGCAGTTACAGCTCCTGGAGTGAAACTCAGCGAACAGACCTCCTCTGAATTATCTGGTGGATTAGTTATCTTTTAAGCACGACGTTCGCTTGCTCAAAGTAAATAAAGTACCACCACTTTCTTTATTTAATCCGCCATTAAACAGAGGAAAACAACAGAGGCACTTCCTAACAGTCTGAACACGTCTGACCTGAAACATCACAAGCAGCCAGCTTGAAGCGTTGGAAGCATTTTGGATGCTCAAAACATAGCTATAATAACATTTTTATTTACTTACCTCCATCCTCTTTGGCTTATTTGATTTAAACGTATTTGCCTTCCATGGACCACCATCACACACTTTTTCTAGTGGGGAAATGACATCAATAGAAATAAGTGGAGCTGGATTTTAATTTATGCAATAAGAATCTTGTGATTTTTCAAGAGTTTTCACTTTAAAGAAATTTGTTAAACAACTGATGTTACAATACAAAGAGTTGGATATTTGTTACATTTTATATATTGAGAAATAAATATTAAATAAATTTAAAAAAAGTTTATTATATAAAACAACACACAAAGTGCCGAAAATTGGTACCGTTAAGTACTGGTACCGATTCATAGATACCGGATATTGGTACCAAATCGATTCAAATGGCAAAGGTACCCATCCCTAGTCACACATCTCCATGGATTTTGACACCGGATTACCATCGTCTGAGAGTAAAACTGTCATTTTAACCACAGTGGACAGGTTCTCTAAGATGGTACACCTCACAGCTCTGTCCAAGCTACCCACATCCACTGAACTCAGCCGTGTGTTCATGAACGAGGTCTTCAGACTCCACGGCCTACCCAAAGACATTGTCTCTGACTGAGGTTCACAATTTGCATCCAAATTCTGGAAGGAATTTTGTTCTGTCTTGGGTATTAATGCAAGTCTGTCCTCAGGATTTCACCCTCAGAAGGATGGACAGACGGAGAGGGCCAATCAGGAGTTGGAGACCCACGCATTCTCAACTTGAGGAAATGGTCCAAGAATCTTTCCCTGGTTGAACATTCTATCAACGCCCTACCTTCAAGCGCCACTGGTCTGTCCCCTTTTTATGTCGTGTTTGGATTTCAGCCACCAGTGTTCACGATCCACGAATGAGCCGCACAGGTGCCATCAGCTCATCCTTCGTTGCCAGAGAGTTTGGAGAGCTGCCAGAAAGGAACTACTAAAGTCCTCCATTATTGCCTCCAGGACAGCCAACTATAGAAGAACCCCTGCACCTCAGTACCAACTCAGAGACAAGGTTTGGTTGTCAACCAAGGATCTCCCTTTGAGAGTGGAATGAAGCTGGCACCTCGCTTTGTGGACCCTTTCCCCATCTCCAAAGTTGTGAACTCTGTGGCGGCCAGACTCGGGCTCCCTGCATCCATGAAGATTCACCCCACGTTCCATGTTTCCCGGGTCAAACCAGCCATCCAGTAAAGACTTTTTCCCTCCGCCAAGCCCCCTCCACCAACCTGATTCATCGACGAGGGTCCTGCCTACACTGTGCATAGACTACTGAAATCTCGCCGATGGGGATGAGGCATCCAATACCTTGTTGACTGGGAAGGTTATGGTCCCGAGGAGAGGTCCTGGGTTCCTGCACGACACATTTTAGATAAATCCCTTATTAAAGAGTTTCATCGAGACCACCCCACTCAGTCCCATTCCTCTAGAGGTCCATCTGGAGCCGGACCTTAAGTGGGGGGTTCTGTTATAGTTTTAGTTTTATTAGTCATGTCTTGTGTTTTTAGCTGTACTGGTTTCCAGCCTGTTTTTCCCCTGCACCCTCCTCCCATCACAGATTCTTTTTTTCTCCGACTCCACATAATCAAACTGATTTCACTCACCTGTTTTCCTCAGCTTATAAGCCTGCCGTTGTCCTCAGTTCGTTGCCAGTTTATCATTTGCCTTGTCGATGATCTACCAGCATTCTGTTCCCATGCCCTGTTCTTGCCTTGGTTCCCCGACTCTGTTTTCGTCCCCTGGTACTTCGATCCCTTCCTCAGCCCTTCACGGATACCTCCACTCGTCTGATCTGATGGTAAAGACCCTGGTTCTGTTTTTTGGATTACTGCCTCTCACCTCATCCCTATCTGGCAACACAACTCATCTGACTTCCTGGTTCTCAACCCTCGCCAGCTCACTGGATTCACGAAGATCGCCAAACCCCTTCAACCTGGAAAAAGTCTCTGATTTCTCTGTGCATGACCCTTGCCTGTCTTACCATGCCGATTCTGCCTTACGGACCATTATATCCTACCGAGTTGATCGGTGACGTCATCTCGAACTCCCGGAACCAACCACACGGAGGATTCCTGTTAACACCAGATTACCTGGCCCGAGGTCCAGTTTGGTCCCAGCTCCACACCAGCAAAACTTGTAAACCTTTTTTGTGTCCGGATATATATCAGAGCTCAAACCAAGCTTTATAACAAACATCAAAGGAATTTAATAACTTTTTTAAAGTCAAGGCCTAGCATTACATGACTGCCCACCATCTGTCAGGCTACAGTTTCAGACTAACATCATTTATGTGCAGTTTTTTGTAATATTATATCTGAAGTCATTTTGGAGTTAGTAAAATGAAAAACTATCACAACCAGAGTTAAGTTTATTAAGCTGTATTAAATTATATTCAGTTTAAGGTTTGTTATTTAAAGTGTAATAGTGTAGCTTGAACTGTGTTGACTCCAAGATGCTAATATAAGACTCTGAATGTTAAGTCTGTCCTGTGGTTCAGGAGATATTTTGCTGACAGCACAGACAAACATCTTTGCCTATAAAAATGGGGCTTCTGCTGAATTTCTGGATTATATAATCTGACCTGTAAAGACACAAAATAACCACCTGGGACAACTTGTTTGGCTCCAGTGGACATGGTGATATCAGACCGGTGATGAAAATATAAAAATGCTGACAAAGCAGTGGTTGCCTCGGCTCTGTTCAGTAAAAACTGCTGATGGTGCAATATTTTCCTTCAAACCTTTTCACCTGCAGTGGCTTTTAGAGGACAACAACTTTTTATCCAGTTTAATCTGATTCAAACCCTCTAAAATTAGCTGCATGTTTTCTGATGGCTCTTTGCTGAGGAGATAAGGGCCATTCTATAAGAAGATCTGGGCTTTAACTCAGCTGTCACTTCTGTCAGGAAATGCCTGCTGCTGCACTTTGACTTCACCAGAGTCACAACTTCCTGAAGCTTGTCAGTTCCAGCTCAGCAGAAAAGTGCAGGTAAAAGTTCTACCAACGCCGAGCTGCTGTTAAATTCACTCAAATGTGGACTTTAATTGAAAATAATGACTGAAAAGCACCTCTCTGCACTTCTAATGGTGAATATATTAGGAACTGAAACAAACCTTGATTTTCTCCTTTAGTGGATTTTACACTGCAAACCCCCACATCTCTGCCTCCTCTGTTGTACTTCAGAAATACTTTACTTCTTACCATTTTAAATGGAGTTAAAGCAACTAGAGCATTCTCCCTCTCTGCAGTGATGCTGTGCTGCATTTTACACGCAGACAAAACATGATGCAGTAATGTCAGTAGAGTTCAGACCTCTTTATTTCAAAACAGTTTCAGTCCCTTTAAGCCAACATGATACAAATTCAACCTGTCAGAGCAATAATGGCTGTGTGTCAATAAGTGTGAGCTTTCAGTTTAGTTTATTTAAGGTTCTATTTAAAGGTTTTGTTTTGTGTTTTGGATTCTTAGCATTTCTTATGACTCTTTGGATTCTAGTTTGTTTTAGTTTATTTCCTTGTACCATCTCTCAGTTGTTCTTCAGTTATTGTCCCAGTCAGGCTGTCATGCCTACTCCCTCTGCTTCTCCTCTCCTAGTTATTCTCAGCTGCAGATAATCATCCACTCACACTCAGCTCTATGTTCAGCATCATCAGACCTCCTGGCATCTGACCCGCTGTCTTCCAGTTTCTTCTCGTGCTTCAAGTAGGGGTGAGCGTATCAAATCAATCTCAGTATCGATACTATCCATACTGAGATGAGAATTAGTATCAAACAGATGATGAAATCAATTTTTTTGTTGTAATTTTTCTTTTAAATTTCTCTCTGTCTCTCTCATACTCAGTCTCACACAGTCAGGCAGACTTGGCCTCTCCCCCTCTCTGCTGGATGGGGGAGAGCAGAGAGTCAGAGCACTGAGTGAGCAACACTGAGCAGCAGAAAGACAGTTCATTTAACAATCATAAATGACAATCAGTCAAATAAAGTATTCATAAAAACCAACATTTAATTATTTTAAAATTTATATAAATGTCAGTTATTTTTTAACAATCTGGTATTTAAAAAAAACCATTTTAAATCAACAATTAACAAAAAACAACCTACACACACACACACACACACACACACACACACACACACACACACCATTATGGCCTTTTTGTGTTCAGAGGCAGACAAACGTTCTTCAGATTCAGGATCAGTCTATGCAGCTTTATTTATAATATATATATATTTGTAAACACCAAGGTGTTTATGGTCATTTGTACCTCGTCATATCACGTGTTCTGTCTGGACTCAGTATTCTGAAGTATTTTTTACTCAGACGTTATATTCTCTATTGGATATAAAACTCTTACCTGTGGAGTTGTGCTTCAGCCAACACGTCTTCATCTTGTCTGAAGCTTCTGACCCAGTCTAATGAGTCCAGTCACGTCTGCAGGCCCTCAGAGCACAAATCATCCAGTCTCTGCTGCTTTCATCTCTCTCAGATGGCACCGCTTTCTCACAGGCAGAATCTATACTAAAGCTTTTGGACTTGACAATGGAGGAAATGATGCAGCCTTTCAAACAGTGGTTTGATTTTCACCTATTCAGGGACTCTGGCCCTCAGAGGGATCTAAAGAGGAAAGACAGTGTAAGTCTCTCTGACAGAGCAGTCAACAGAACAAATACCTTTGTTCATATTAAATCAGACAGTTATGTACAGAGTACTATACCAAGGACCCTGGCTTTATATCTATTTTTCTCTCTAGCTTTTATTTTGTGCGATTAGGAGATTTTTAATCCTTGTGAGAAACAGAAGTTAGTTTTAAAGCCTTATTGTGATGTAACAGAAAGCAACTAAGAGAATATAAAATATTTATTAGACAAGAAAATTAAACAGATGTTAATATATA
>JARVGW010229791.1:0-11574 GCA_031762495.1 Anablepsoides rubrolineatus | reverse complement strand
GCTTTCCCCCCCTGAGACGCCGGATGGTGGACCAGAATCACCTCGAAGCCGTACGGAAGTCTTTTTCCATGGCCTCTCCGAACTCCTCCAACGCCTGAGTTTTTGCTTCAGCGACCACACGAGCTGCAATCTGTTTGGACTGCTGATACCTATCAGCTGCTTCCGGAGTCCCACAGGCCAAAAAGACCCAATAGGACTATATAGCATCCCTCACCACCGATGTCCACCAGTGGGTTCGAGGGTTGCCACCATGACAGGCACTGACAACCTTACGGCCACAGCTCAAGTAAGCCGCCTCGACATGGCCCACTCGGACTCAATGTCCCCCACCTCCCCCGGAATGTTTTCGAAGTTCCCCTGGAGGTGTGAGTTGAAGCTCCGTCTGACGGGAGACTGTGACAGATGTTCCCAGCAGACCCTCACTATACGTTTGGGTCTGGCAGGTCTGACCGGCAGCCTCCCCCACCAACGGAGCCAACTCACCACCAGGTAGTGGTCAGTTTACAGCTCCGCCCATCTCTTCACCCGAGTGTCCAAAACATGCGGCCGCAGATCAGATGAAATGACAACAAAATCGATCATCGAACTGCGGCCTAGGGTGTCCTGGTGCCAAGAGCACATATGAACACCCTAATGTTTGAACATGGCGTTCGTTATGGACAATCCATGACGAGCAGAGAAGTCCAATAACAAAACACCTCTCGGGTTCAGAGCGTTCCTCCCAGCCACGCCTCTTCAGGTCTCACTGTCATTACCCACGTGAGAGTTGAAGTCCCCCAGCAGAACGAGTCCCCGTTAAAGGCGCTCTCCAGGAACCCCTCCAAGGACTCCAAAAAGGGTGGGTAATCTGAACTGCTGTTAGGCGCATAGGCACAAACAACAGTCAGGACTCGTCCCCCCACCCGTAGGCGGAGGGAGGCTACCCTCTCGTTCACCGGGGTGAACCCCAATGTACAGGCACTGAGACGGGGGGCAATAAGTATGCCCACTCCTGCTCGGCGCCTCTCAGCATGGGCAACTCCAGAGTGGAAGAGTGTCCAACCACTCTCAAGGAGACTGGTTCCAGAGCCAGAGCGGTGCATCGAGGTGAGTCCAACTATATCTAATCGGAACCTCTCAACCTCACACACCAGCTCAGGCTCCTTCCCCACCAGAGAGGTGACATTCCAGGTCCCTAGAGCCAGCTTCTGTAGCCGAGGATCGGACCGCCAAGGTCTCCGCCTTCGACCACTGCCCATTGCACACTGCACCCGACCCCTACGGCCCCTCCCACAGGTGGTGAGCCCATTGGAAGGGGGACCCACGTCTCCTCTTCGGGGTGTGCCCGACCGTGCTCCATGGGTGAAAGCCTGGCCACCATGTGCTCGCCAACATGCCCCACCTCCAGGCCTGGCTCCAGAGTGGGGCCCCGGTGATCTGCGTCCGGGCGAGGGAACACAGAATCCATTTATGTTGCTCATCATAGGGGTCTTTGGGCTGCGCTTTGTCTGATCCCTCACCTAGGACCTGTTTGCCTTGGGTGACAATACCAGGGGCATGAAGCCCCCGACAACATAGCTCCTAGGATCATTGGGACACTCAAACCTCTCCACCACGATAAGGTGGCAGGGAGAGGTAACTCTCAAACCACTGGAGGATTTTTTTAAATGAAATTTTAGAAAGTAGTCATTACATTAGGATTCACTGAGCTGTAGCTGTTTTTTTCCGACATTTTGCTAATGTTATTTAGCTGTGGCGGCTTTCTCACATATGACTGAATCCAAAAGGTATTGAGCCAAGATTTGATGAGAGTTAGCTGACAGTTAATTACAACACATACTCTGAAATCTCATGATATTGCAGGAAAGTGAGTACAACATTGTTTTTAAACTATAACCAAAACAGCTACAACTCTATTATCTCTTAATTCAATATGATCTTTGTTTAAATCACCAGAAAATGGGTTGCAGTAAATTCCTTTAGGAATGCTAGACCTTTGATTTATGGATGTTATCTTGCATTTTATCTTTATTGTAGGTCTATTCATGCGTGGATGGAGAGTTAACTGGATACGACAAAGGTAAACATGTTGGCAGGTATTCAGCAAAACACTCTCTGACAGTTAAACCTTGCATTTGTGTTTATTCCTCACATCTTTTCATTTTTAATATTAGAGGCTGGTGTTTCCTTTGTAGCACATCAGCAGGGGCAACAACTAAGTATGAATCCATGCATACACAGTGAGCTGTGGGATCGTAGTAAACAAGTTTGATTTCCCTCATCACACACTTTTGTTAACTTTTCAACATCCCTCTTTCTTCATCTTGCCCTCCTTTTCACCCTCTGTCCTCCGCTCTTCCTCTCTCACTCTGTCAACACAAATGAACTCTGTCAGCCACCGTCTTATCTCATCTCCCAAGTGCATTTAAAAGCAGTAAGCTCCAAACACTTGTCTGAATCTTAATCAGCAGCTAGTCTGATTGGTTGGTTAGAAATCCTAATATGCTGATTCAGAATAGAATACAACTGCTGGCAGTGAATCCATGATCATGACAGTAAATAATTCTTAGATACTAAGTTTTACAAATCTTGGGGCGGCTGTGGCAGAGTGTTTAGGAAGGTTGCTGGTTTGATCCCCCGTCCAGCTGTCTCAGTTGTTGTGTCCTTGGGCAAGCTACTTCACCCTAATGCCTCTGATGTGTGTCACATCAGTGTATGAATCTGATTGGCACTGATTAGTCTCCATAGATGATTGTACATGTTAGCTTTGTAGAGACCTAATAGAGTGCTGTGTGAATGGGTAAATGAGGACACAGATTGTAGTGTAAAGTGCCTTGAGTATCCTAGATGGATAGAAAAGTGCTATATAAGTCCAGTCCATTTACAAATGTGTAAAACTGAGTTTTTGTTTTTGCTAATGTTGATTAGCTGTGATGGCCCTGTTGATTCGAACTGACTCCAAATGTTAATTAGTTATAGATGTCCATTTAATGATTCTAAAACGTCATTAAAATTCATTCCATAGTTCATGAGCTACTCTACCAACAGATAAAAGGAGTTGACACCAATCAGTTAATGTGAAAAATTCATATAGAGCTGTTGTGCAAACTTTTGATGCTTAGAATATGTGTTGAAGATGACTATCAGTTACTACCACACAAAATTTCAGCTAAATATCTGTAAAACTGAGGTATAGATAGTTTTGGTTGTTTATTTTTTTGTTTTATGGCAGCCTTCTTGAACTGGGTTGACTTTAAACGTTGATCAGTTGTAGTGCACATTACTTTCTGGAAGTTTCAGTGACGTTTAATCAGTTGTATGAGATAATTTGTACAAACAAAAACACATACACACAAGTAAAAACGTTATTGTCTACCTTTTTCCTCTAGCAGTGAGCTTCAATTAGGATGATCCAGTATTTTATGTTCAGACCTAAATTATAACAAACACAAAAAACACAATTACAGTTACTTTCACTTTTTACTAGTGCTGGGTACATTAACACATCATCACATGCAGCTGATGCTTAATTGCAATAATTATTTTAATGCAAGTTAACGTTACTTTTTTTCTCTTTTATGTATGGCTGTTCATTGGCTATAAACACAAACACAAAACTCCAGTGGTCACAGGGAGAGGGATCTCAATCACTATTGGCTTTAGATAGGCATCATTGTGCATCTCAACCAATGAGGTTGTTGGGTTGTTGCCTAGCAGCCCCTCACATTAGCCCATGTAGCACAGAAACAAGGCAAGAGGAAGTTATTTGGAAGTTCTGCATTGCTGAACCATCTTACCATCGATGTAGTTCAAGTCTGAAAATCACTTCTATTTAAAACTACTGTAACAACCAGAGACAGAATCTGCAGACAAGGCTGGTCAGTGTGTGTGAGATAAAACAAAATACAATGAACTGATTAACTGATTTAAAAAAATATTACCTGAAAAATGCTATAAACATATTAAATTGTGTGCATAATATTGAGAATAATCAAGGATTCAAAGAATTTTTACTGTCAATCAAATTAAGTGCATGAGGAACAGTAGATAAATACTGAGGTCCCAGTTGTCATCAATGTAAAAAAACACAATAAGAAATAACAGTTTAGCAATATGAGTTTAAAAAGAAAAACACAATAAAAAAAGAAAAATAAATTTACATAGTGCTTACCATGTGGAGTGTATTGTAACATACAAACGAACACATTCAGCTATAGTAAATATTTCCCCCAAAAAATGTTAACTGTAAAAAAATAACCAAAAAATATCTAAGATTATTTGTGATTAAAATTTTAATCGATGACCAGCACTACTTTTTACTTATACTTTGCAACATTTAAAACCTTAAAACCCGTCTTTCAACAGGACAACGTGTTAAAGTTCATGTTCAACAATGAGGAAAAACTAAAAGATAGTCCCCTTCACCTGGTTGAAATGAAAAAAGACACAGTTTAGAACTGGCCAATGATCATGACCTTTTCGTATATGGTCAAATAGGAGAAAGAGTTTTCTGTGTGACTGCATGATGAAATGTTGTCCATCTACCCAAACACTCAGCACATCAGGTCCTTTTTCTTCACCTCACTAGGTTTCATGATGCTCTGACAACAGGTCAGAAAAGTGCAACAGTAAAACTAAATGTTGCTGCTTGAATTGGGATCGGATTAAATGGTGGAAAAGGAGGAAAGTCACATGGAATACTTGTCAAAAGGTTAAACACATTGAATTGAGTTGTGTTTGAGTTGTTAGTCTTGTATAACAGATGTACAGTGGTGCAGAAGGGTCAACAAAATGCAAAAGCAACAACACCAAAACATAAGCTACAAAACAAAAAAACACAACAAAAACAAAAAGCTTGGCTGCCCATGGCACCTGTGTCACTAGTGTTTGATGATGATGAAATTTATAAAACCTCAGAAGAAGACACTGAGCGCAACTTCCTTCTTCACAAAACGTAAACAAACATGGAATGACATCAGATTTTAGTGGGTGTAGGACTTATTTTTTGTTTTTGGCAAATGTACCAAACAATATGTCTTCAACAATGAGTTCAGCGTGAGAGGAAGATGAGGCAGAACCATGGAGAATATTTTTTTTACACCTAAGGGAGCTGAAACAGCTCCATATCTGAGGCAGCGTTCACCGAGTAAGAGTGGATCCAACTTCACAGCAGTGATGTATACCTTATACAGATATCGAGCAAGGGATTTACAACTAACTTTATTACTGTTTTTATATATTTTATATGTTCTGCATTATAGTTTGCTTCCTACTTTTGGAGCGGTCACTGGTCTGCTTGGCGTTCACATATGCAATGGAACCACACCAGAGTTCATTTCAACAGAACCAAGACCTAGGTTTTCAGGTGGAGCAGAGTTCACTTTTTTGGTCTGCATAAGACTTTGATTATTCAATTCAATTCAATTAAAACAAATGTATTAATTTCATTAAAAACAAAATAAATATATACAATAGAAAAAAAAATACACAAATCAAAAATAAAATGAAAGGTAGCAGAAGATGTGATTACACATTCACACCTCCCCAAACAAACAGAACTTTCTAGGTAAACGAACAAGAGTTCATTTAAAGCGGACTAAACAGGGCTGGTGTGAACACACCTTAAACTTCAGACAGAAAGCCCCACAAACAAACAGCAACTGAAAACATCTGCAGTAAAAACCTGTCAGAGCATTAAAAAGGAGGAAACACATTATCTGGTGATGTTCATGAGTTCAGGACTTCAGGCAGTCATTGCCAACAAAGGGTTTTTAACCAAGAAGATTTTTATTTACATTTATTTCATTTTTTCCAATTACTTTTGAGCCTCTGAAATTAAGGAATTGTTTTTAAAAAAGGTTTTAGTTCCTCACATTTCTATGCAATCACTGAATTGAAGCTGAGAGTAGCTCATATAAAGTTCACTCTCACAACGTAAACCGGCCAGTTTGATCATTTGAAGAAACAATATTTGTTAGTTTTTTTATTGATTCAAAATATACATTCCTCAAATGATTGTGTGGCCAGTGGGGTTGACAAAGATTAATCTATAAGAGCAACAATGGCCACCCCCATGGCTCTGCCATTGCACCTGGAGGTGGAAAACAATTGCTCCCTCGTCTCACCAAGATCTGTTACTCCTCTCCTCAAACACACAGTGTAACTCCAACCCACATGAATATATTGTGCCAAAAACAACAAGAATTTCTTGTATTCTCTGATTAACTGCATTCCAGAATGCTCATCTAAAAAACTACCAACATCCACTATTTTTAAAAGTATAAATATTAAATCCTAATCTTGAAACATCATCTTCATCAGTCCAAATTTTAAACTACAAGTTTCTGGACTTAACCTGAAAAACCAGTATTACACTGATGAAGATAGCACAATCAGTGACTCCACTTTCTGAAAAGCAACACACCAGCCAAGGAGCTGCATGTGTCCTTCTTTAGATGCGTTGGTGGAAGTATAATATACTTCCACATTAGTATACTTAGTATTCTAATGTATTCCATCTTTGTGTGGTTTGCCAGCTGCACTAATTAGGAAAAGACAGCCCTCCAGAGGGTCATCAGCAAAGCACAGAAGCTCATCGGCTGTGCTTGATCCCCCTTAGAGGCACAAGCAGCATTGTAAAGGTCCCGCTGCCCCCGAAAAAGCAGCAGCATCTTGAAGACCACTTCCAACCTCACATATCACCTATTCCAACAGCTACCCTCAGGGAGATAGTACAGGACAATAAAACCCAGAACAGACACAAGCACATTTCCTAAGGCTCTTGAAAACATGAATAAACACTGAACGGTCCTCTAATCTTTACTAAACTGTGTAACACTTCACCCTTTTTCAATCATTATTTGTTGCTGTAAACAATCACACAAAATTATAAACCCACATGTTTGTATTCCCATACACATATAGCTCATGTTGGTCTGTCTATTAGAGATTTTCTTTTTAAATGTTTATACACAAATGTTTGTACATTAGTTCACCCTATTCAATCAACATCATTAACTGTCAACAACTGCACAATCAAATGGAATCTGCACACACACAGTTTGGTTATATTTTATTCTTGTACAATGGTTGGATTGCTTTCCAGGCGCTGATTGGAATCACGTTTTATTTTGTTGTACTTTTTATGACGGTGAAAAATGTCTGTCAGTTAAGTTTTTTACTGCAGTTGTAAATTATTTAGTTATTTTCTTATAGTAAAATTTGGATAAAATAGGAATAAAAAGGTGAGAAATGGTTTCCCTTTTTGTCTAAGATGAATCTCTTTGGCTTGTTTGTCCAATAAAATAAAAAGAAAACATGTAACATAAAAGACAACAAACTGAAAAAGAAGCCAAATAAACGGTGACATAGCAAATAGTGAGGTGTTGTATTTTGTTATCTTCAGCTGCACTCTGTATGCGGCACTAACTGCTCCTGTCACATCGCCACAACAAACACAGACGGGGTGACAGGAGGGTTAAAAGAAACGGAGGGAGATGAAATATCGGGTAGACAGTGACAGAGCACTGGTGTATGAGCCCTGAGCCCCATGCCATGTGTTCAATGCTAACTGCTTGACTTGGTTCGTTGCCAGAAGCTTCTGAGAACCAAGGACAGCTCCCCGGGTCTTGCAGTCCTCTCGCTAGGGAGTGACACTCTTTAGATAAAGTCTCTTTCTCTTCCTCGCTCTCATTTCCTCTTCTCCCAAGCTCATTTGGTCTCATAGGGTAGCCTGCATTTAGCTCCACACTCCTTCTCTGTCAGTCTTTCTATTCAAACTCTCCGAGGAATGTCAAATTTATCGTCATCTCGCCCTCGTACTCTCTCTGTCTTTCATGCTGTGCCTCTAAGCTCCATTTCCCTGCAGTGTCTCTCCAGTGAGGCTGCATTTAGCGTCAGCACCGTAGGGGAACACCATGGCCTTTAGCTCCTATTCAATTAAACCCTGGCTGAATCACAGATTGACATGCACACACACACACACACACACCCCTACTAGTTTACTAAAACTGGTGACACACACACACAACAAAAGAGAAACAGGTGCACATAGACATATGCACATACTTTGCCATGTGCTTAAACACAAACTCAAGGGGGCTAAAAGTAATCACATCATAGCTGCAACAACACTGAGCTGCTACCGGATGTTTCATCTCTGTGGTGAGCTTCAGATGGGAAATCTCAGTTGTATTTTTGGATCAAATTCAATTTATAATCCAATTAATTTTCTTTTTCACTACTCTGAGCTTTGTCCCAAAACTATCTAGTTAAACACAAAGGAACTGTTTTACCACAAAGAAACACATCTGAAACACACCCAACACACAACCAACAGATGAAGGAAACAAATTACACAGAGAAAGTAACAGTGTTTGTAAGTTATAACGCTCACAGTTGACTTGGCTTATTAAGCTGTTTTTTGTTTGTTTGTTTTTTTAGGGATTTTAATACGAGTCTAATTATTCAGACAAATCAGGTCAAAAAATTAAAGGCCTACCATTCCTTCAGGGAATGCACATCACCTGCTGTCTTTAATGTCAGACAGTTATAACTAAGCTTATGTTAGGATGAGTTGGACCTATTTTGGGTCATGTTCTGTGCAGTCCCAAGTGGTATTGTGAGATCTTATGAGATGTGGATAACTCTGCTACTATCACACCAAAATGTTAGCTCAATATCTGTGGAATAAGCTGAGCATTGCCAGTTTTGTGTTGCATTAGTTGAATTGGGTTGACACTAAATAAACTATACAGGGATTTATGTAGACAGCCTAAATGTTGTTTTCAGCCAAAAGTACAAGAAAGGTATCACTCTGCCAGTTTTACAAATATTGAGCAAACCTTTGGTGTATTTTTCGGATCACACACTACAACCTCTAACAGTTGCACAGGAGTTTGTTTAAAATGATAACATTCCTTCAGAGAGTTGTCAGTGTTTTTGTCTCAGAAAAAAACAAAAGGCTGACAGTGAAACTGGATTTCTTTGAATCTATATAAATATATCCTGCCGGTCACTTCCTCGTTCCAATTTGTGATGCAAATAAAAAGCCGGTGAATTTTTTTGTTATGTGAACTGCTAAGTCTCCATTCTCACCTTAAAGTACAGAAATACCTGGCATGCTTAATGATGTGCTTTATTTTGTATCCATTTCAGTTTAGGTTCAGATCTTCCAAAAATATTGTTTCTTGACAGAATAGTAGGTCATACTTTTTAGTGCTTTGCATATTTTTATTTTGTCAGTAGGGACACTGACAGTAAGCCAACAACCACTGATGTAAAAGGTTGTCATAGTCAGAAGCATCAAAATGTGTCAGTAGTATTCTGCTTTTAAATGATTCCAAACAATATTGTCTAAGATTGAAGCTGAAAGTCTGGCAGAAGACCAATAAATATTCTAAAGGGTTTATGAATGTTTGGTTATAAAGAAATCCATGCTTTATAAGAAAAATGTTCTTTTGAAACAGGAGTTACTGAGCAGCTTTAGTCTCAATAGGGGATGGATTCTGTGAAACTGAAAGTGTGTTGACTTTTGGTGCTAAACAGGTTATTTTTGCCTAAAACATGAATTTGTTTTTGCATTTTAGCCTCAAGCTGAAGGATGACTCAGAGATGGGATTGAGGCAAAAATGTTCTTGTGCAGAGGTCGGTAACAGAAGTGAACTTCAACAAAAGATTACTGCTGACAGCAAGTAACTGACGTCATTTATATTTTAGAACAGAAAAAATGCACTGGTGATGACCAGCAGTTTTTTTTTTCTGAATCTTTCTTTTAGTGATCAAAACCCAGCAGAGATTTAGCTAACCTGAAGAAATAGCAGTAAGGACTATGAATGGCCCTGCCACTGCTGAGGGTCAGGTCTCTGGACAGCACCAAGTGAAAAAAGCTTAAAGTGCAGTTTTTAAAAGTGATTTATAATCTGGCAACAAGCTTAATCATCAACTGACCATTGTTTCTAAAAACTGGACTGCAGAGCTATAAAAAGGTTACATAACTCAGCAACTCATAAGTCTATGCTGTTTATTATTGGAAATGATTTAAGCCTAATAACTCCACACTTTATCAGGTGTCATATAATAATGGCTACAATGTGTTATCATCAAACATCAGAATTAAGAACATTGTCTTTATTTTTTGATTGCTGATGGCAAATTGGAAGCTCGGTAAATTTGAATATTTCGTTTTCAGAGTTTCTAAAGCAGGAAGAAATAAAAGTAATCTTATAATCTTTGAAAAAACATTACTTCTGTTGAAATATACTTGAGCTCATAATATTCTAAGAGCTCAAGTATATTTGACAGAACTATTAAGGAATTTTATAGCTCAGTTAAACTGTAAAACTGTTAATCAGTTTTACTGTGCTTTGCCACAAGGTAGTTTAGATGGACCTCAGGTTTAAGGGACCAATTCAGCTGTGTAAGGTGAGGCTACAGCTTCACTAACTTTCAACCACTGCAGGTTTGGGAAAGGATGGCGTTTTTAAAATTTTCAAAGTGTAATCAAAATGAGAATGTGTGACTATTTGATGTTAATTTTAAAAAAGTATCTGGTGTTTTTTTTTTTTTTTTTGTGTGTTTTTATTGTTGTGGTCCCTTTTTTTGACACAGCATATCCCACCCACCTTCAAAATATAACTATTTTTTAAAAATTATGAAAGTGAAAGTATGATCACAAATGAGATTACTGTATTCATTCCAGGGCTGCAAATAACGGTTATAATAATCAATTAATTGTTCGATTTTTTTTTTTTAATAATCCATGATTTGAAAAACAAAACAACAACAAAAAAAAAAACACATTTGTAATTTTGACCTCTCCAAAAAAGAAAATTTGGACTGAAATAGCAAATCGCACAAAAAAATAGTTGCTGTTTGAGAATTCTGCTACTATAATATTTAACTGTAATGCATATGTAGAAAATAATGCACTGTTCAAAAAGGGCATGTCTGAATAAAAGCAGGACCCACTGGATTTCTTCTTAAAACTATTTTCTTATCTCTGACTCCAATCAGGTTTATACAGAACAGCAGTCAGGCCTCAGAGTAAGGCCTTAAGCTCGTATCAGGAAAAACACAACAATTCCTCTCAGCAGCCCAACTGTCCCAAACTGATCTAACAGAGACACTGCAAAAATAAACTTCTGAAAACACTTCTCATAACATAACGATTCAACCTTATATTCTCCTCAGTCTCTTCCTGGTTACACCCCTGGTGGTGGTAACTTTTATGTCAGACGTCATAACGTAACCCCTTTTTGTTTAGCCACAGACAGAACACAGGATAACACACACCAACTCTTTGTTTGTTTTAAACCATATGACTGCAATGATCAGAAACTATGAAATACAAAACTTCAGCTAACATTTAGTTAATCATTTACAAAAGTTTCTCCACAGATCTAAGCAGAGGCATATTGCACGATTCTAGGATAAGGGATTAAGCCAGGATTTTGGTGTAAACCTGAATTAATTAAGGCTTGAATCGGTTGCATGAGAGGGTAAGCACTTATGTTTTCAGGGTAACAAGTGCTCTGAAACTAACCTGGTCCTGACCAGGTTTAAAGTGAAGCTTATTTAATCTTCTAAGCAGTAGAG
>JARVGW010229772.1:0-11576 GCA_031762495.1 Anablepsoides rubrolineatus | reverse complement strand
TTTGATGAGAGGATAACATTATAACATGGTATAAAGCTCCAAAAAGTGGATTTTACATGATATAGCCCCTTTAAGAAGACACATTTCTTCCAATCCAACAAGTCAGTAAAAAAAAAAAAACTCATGTTCAAATGAAAGGATACAGAAAAAGATCAAATTAAAGGGACAAGTCATGCAAAGTTCATGTTTTAGCTGTTAAATACATTTTGTTGTGTATAGGCTACGTAGAGAAGGAGTACAGAAAAGCTGAAATTAGGTGCCAACATGTGAGGCTGAATTGACAAGTCTTTCCTTGTTGACATCTTTTAATTGATTTGTAAATAAAAAGTTTCTGAAGTATACAGTCATAAACTTCTCTATCAAACTAAAATTAACCAGTCTAGAAGCTGGAGGGGGCGGAGTGTGAAGCTCTGTTTGGATTTAAAGAGACAGCCTCAAAACAAGTTGATCTGAAACACAACTCAGAAAAAGGGTGAAAGAGGGGCTTGTGGAGTTACAATAAGGAGGAACTCAGACCAAAGTGTCATAGTTACACTTTATATAGACCCCAAATGAATTATTTAAATGTGAAAAAGAAGCATTTAAAAGCAATTTAAAGCCAATTTTATGTTGCTTTTTCCACACCAGAATTAAAGATGGCTGAAAATTTCAAACTTTTATTGGCTTGAAAGTTGGCCGGCTGTCATGAAAAGGATTGTATTAGGACAGGCTAAAATGTTAATGAGGGCTAGATTTAATTCACAGGCTTTGAGTTTGTTTGACACATGTGTCTTAAAGTGCTTATTACATCAAATTTTTTTGTAATAATCATGAATGCATTTTTGGAAAGATAGCATTGTTAACATACTGCAAAACAAATTTCACATCTTTCAGATGAACGGTTGTTGAGATATTGGCATGTGAAGAAACAGGAAGTGATGTCAAAGGGGAATGTCAGCATGTAAACAGAGCATTGTTACAAAGCTAACAAAGCAGATTGTAGAGACAAATTTGATGTTTCTTTGGATTATTTTTAGTCGCTATCAAAGAGAGAAAAAGAAGAATTGAAGTTTAAATAATTTTGTTTTAATAAACAGAAACCAGCGCGTTTATTTTATTAAAGAGTTCCCATTTGATGTCACTTCCTGCTTCTCTTTGGCTGAGCCAAAAGAAAAAAGGCGAGTTTTGTAACAAAATTGGTAAAATCATGTGTACTACGCCAATTTTCTTAAGTATAAAGATGTTTTCTTTGACTTTTTGTATTTGAAGGATAGACATGTCATGGGTACTTTAAAGGAAAGTAGCCTATATACCACAAATCTGTTTAGAGTAAAAAGATCAGTTTTGTATAACCAATTTACTGATTTGTGCAATTATCAAGGTGTTTCCTCAGCAGTATCCCTTATGATCTGTGACACTGCCACTTTGGACATGCATATCTAACTAAGAGTTGGTGTAATTTAGTGGATGCAGCACATTTTAACATATTCAACACACAGCCTGAGAAGAAGCAGCTGCAACTCAAACTTTGTCAACATAAGATAAATTTAACCTTAAATGACATAATACCACATTATGTTCCTTCAAGAAATGCCACTCCTTAAGTTCTAATCATTAATATAGCTATTATTAGTAGCTATTATCGCTGTTGTTGTTTTTAGCCGGGTGCAGGTTTAGCCCCGCCCAGCTGTGGGGGTATGTGCGCATCATAAACTGTGGCGTCCGTCGGCTGGGGTTTCTTTGAAGCCCCCGCCCCAGCAGCAGCTGACGGTTCGGCTCGGTTCGGCGGAGGATCCAGCAGCAAACAGAGGAGGAGAAGAAGAAGAAGAAAGGGAAACCGCACCACAGAACACACAGCGCGCCGACGCTCGGGTCCAGCGCTAAATAAAGGTGAGCTTCATTTTGTATCTCCTGCTCCGTGTCGGAGTTGTTTCGGCTCGGTTGAGAAACTAACTAGTTCAGCGGTGGTCGGTTCCGTTAGTTTGCAAACAGCGTGTAATTAGCGCGCGGAGGAAAGTGGAAGCGTTTCCCGACTCTCCTATTTATCCTCAACATTTTGAGGACGATTTTGAGCTCTCAACTATTAACTTATTATCTTGTGTTGGATTCTGCCCAAATCTCAGCTTCTCTAACCCAGTGAGCACTTTTCATCAATTTGACCACATCATTAAAAAAAAGAACATTCCTGCAATGCGGCTTGTGTTTTTCCACGTCCCAGAAGCTAACACAGTACTTTCTGTAAGCCTGCCTGCCTGCATGCCCGGGGCTGGGTGGCTGTTTTTCCTCCCATGTCTGTTTTTGGGATATCTGAATATCTGGGATTCAGACAAGTTTCCTGTCAGGA
Source organism: Anablepsoides rubrolineatus (assembly GCA_031762495.1). Lineage (NCBI taxonomy): Eukaryota > Metazoa > Chordata > Actinopteri > Cyprinodontiformes > Rivulidae > Anablepsoides > Anablepsoides rubrolineatus. The sequence continues at coordinate 9,253 of JARVGW010229772.1, read as the reverse complement.
AGTGACAAAAGGATATGGCCTGGTCAGCTCCATTCGGTTGTCTGACTCATCCAGCCTTACAGTACTTTTCCTTTATTGCCAAAGAATAAAAGTTCTGCAGAATCAAGGACACTTGACCCACACAGTTTCTGCGCACTTAACTTTCCTCTCATAACTCCCAAGTATTTTTAAGAGAGGTCCTCTCAGTTTACAAAGTCACCCCTTAACCTTCAGAAGGTCTCATGGGGGAAGATAAAGCAGCCACATTTTTTAGTTTTGTGTTTTTTTAGTGCTGGACATAGATTAAAACTTTTAATCGTGATTAAGCTCACTGTAACGCACACAATTAAATTATGACTCCAAGTGTTCAGAGCATTTATTGAGCTACTGTTTTATAAATATAAAAGTCATGCAACTTCAAAGACTTTAAACAAATAAGTCTGTCTTGCTTTGATTTGTCTGTTTTCCTCCCACATGCTGATCAGCGTCATCTACCTTCCTCTGTTTGTTACAGTGGGTGATTTAGTATCAACAGTGTGTTTTGAATTTAAGTGATATTTCAGGCTCAAACTTCTCTGGTAAAGGCCCTGTCACACTAGACAACTTATGCCAATTTAGGAACAATTTAAAGACATCTACATTGAAGATAGAATTGAAAAAAATCAACAGGAAGCTTCTTTTCATCGTGTACATAAATTTGAACAAATTGATCAAATAGGCTATAAGATAAGATTAGGGCTGCAACAACGAATCAAAAAAATTGATTATTAAAAGCGTTGGCAATGGATTTTATTATTGATTTATTGTGTGGCGCGATTTATGCGTCCCTTGCCATGTCGCAGTGCCATTTACGTCACCCGCAGAGCGTTGTCATTGCTGGCTGACCTAAATAAAGTTTGGGAAGAAAAAAAAACCCCTCTACCTGTAAAGATCCGCCCTCTATGAGACCCTCAAGTGAAAAGTAGAGACTCTGAACTGGCAAAATCAATTGTGAAAATATGTATGATGTGCTTCTTTTTTTTTTAATTTAGCATATTATTTAAATAAATCCTTCATTTTATGAAAAGACCCTCTTGATTCAATAGAAAACTCGTTTTTAAGAAAATGGCTGCTTATCAATTAATCGTTAGCTGCTACTATTTGCCCTCACAAATAACAATAAAATCTATGGAAATATCTGTGCAAATGTTTACAAATATTAACCATTTGTGAATAACAGTTTGCATCAAGTTTCATATTTTCTTCCAGAACTCAGTAAATACTTAATCCCAAAAGTTTACAGCCTCTGCACAGCTGGAACAGGAGGAAGATGTTCTTTCCCTGGCACCAACGCTCTGCACAGATATCTCCAACTGGAACTATTTGGATGAATATTCCATGACCTTTTACAGTCTGCCATCATAGAAGAGTTGAGCGTAAACAACTTTGTAATGGCTTCTCTAAACCCTTTCTGTCATTTCAGAGCTGGGATGGAAGAATCAATGAAGACATTCTATATGAACTCTTAATTGCTGTTTAAAAGCAGGACTTCTGAAAGCCCCCATGCTTTTAGAAAGCTACTCAGAAGTAGTACTTTACAGCAGAACTTATTCACACCAGTACTACTGAGCTACACTCCGGCACTACAGTCATAAATCTGGGGTGTGGATGAACGAAACACTTCACTCTGTCTGACTTGACATCCACCAGCTAAATCAGAGTCAGGGAGAAACAGGATACTTACAGCGACAGCACTTTGTAGAAGGTGACCACTGCTTTCTCAATCATTCTTTTTTTCCTTTCTGTTAAAGTCACCGTGGACCATCTTTACAGAGATACTGTAAAAAGCTCAAAGGTCAGACTTTGCATGCCTTTTTTTTGTCATTACCAGCCATTGTAGGCGAAAGACAACAATGTTAATACCTGTGTGTGGGTGTTTGTATGTTGTGTTAACAAAATATATCATAAACTGCAAGAGTTTTAATTAAAAGTAATCAGGTCAATGCACATTTAAAGAAACCTGTTGTTACCAAAGTGCCGAAGAATAAAAAGGCGCAAATGTAAAAAAAAAAAAAAGAAAAATTTAAAAGCATCAAAAAAACAATGAACACAGAACAATAAAATACTAAAAAAACTCACGCTTGATTAAAAGTCAGTGAGAACAGATACGGTTTTACAAGATTTAAAAACAGGAAGTGGTGAAGCCTGTCTAATGTTGGAGGACAGATTGTTCCAAAGCTTAAGAACCACTACTAAAAAAAAAACTGGTTTTCGTGACGACCAAAAGCAGCTCCTCAGAAGATCTTTATTTTTAATCATTTGGGTGTACATTTATGAAAGATTTGCTTTTAGAGTCACCCCAATTCAAGATGCCAAACTAATCATCCAAAATACAGATTTTTCTACAAGCTCTGTTCCTCGTGACCCACTGTCCTGCAAGTTTTAGCTGTTTCCCTGCTTCAGCACACCTGATTCAAATAATTAAATGACCTAATCAGAATGTCATCAAGTTAAGCAGAAGCCTGTCAATCACCCATTTGTAGTCAGATGTGTTGAAGCAGGGAAACATCTAAAACATGCAGGACAGTGGGTCACGAGTATCAAGGTTGAAAACCTCTGATCCATGGCTTAGTCACTTTTACAGATATTGAGATAAAAGTTGGTGTGGTACTAGCTGAGTCTTCCACTGCACATAATTTGAGTGATACGCATTGTGCTTAAAACGTTGTAATTAACTGCTGGTATATTCCATATTTGTCTGTTAGCACAATATCTTGTGAACTATTGGACAGATTTGAAGAAAACTCCCAGGAAGTAATCATAGTTTTTTTTTTGTCCTCGCATGGCCTTCTAGAACTCGTTTTGTGTGCACAAGCTCCTGGCAGAACATCTTTTTTTCTCTTAAGGGTATTCGTCAGCTATTATGTGATTGATTGGTCAGACTTTCGTGGGCGTGTTTGGCTGCCGTGTGCTGATCTCTGAGCAGCGTCTGCTAAGAGAAACTGATGACCGGGGCTGTGAGAAAATACAACCAACATTACAAAAGTTTCAATAAAAACGATACAGAAAGTGGAATAAAACTGACAGTAATGGAATTTGGGGAGATTGGACAGTTTGTGTGTGCACAGGGGACAACTGCTGACTGAAAGGTATTATGCCTCGACTGGGCAGCGTAGGGACACATTTCTGCACTGTCTGTTGTAAACATTTGCGTTTTTTTCTTGACAATTTGACAAAATAGTGTTTCTCCTCCATTTAACAGAAATACCAGATCTTACTCTTCCAACTCCTCCATCATGAACCTATGTCTGTGTTGATTTTGATTGCGAATGACGTGTTCTGCTGCGGGAGGACATATCAAGATTTATTCCTCTCAGGTTCTTTTCTGTATGATTCCATGAGAAAAGCTGTCTCGAATTATAAAAGTGACATCTGCTGTCTCGCATCTTTTTGAAGTATAGCAAACCCTTTAGGAGCTAACATCTCACTAGATCTTGCAATATTAAATGGTGCATAACATCATTCACAAGGTTTTATCAAAACAGCTATAACTTTTTTTAAGATTTTTGTTTAACATTCTGGCATAGAAAGTGGTGAGCAACATGCAATCCTTTAAGGAATGATGGGCCTTTTCTCTGTTATTGAGCTGGCTGTGAAAGCACGTTTTAAATTCACAGATTTATTCTTAGCCGTTTGTTACAAGCTCTGAAAAATGGGTTAATTAGATTAATATTTGCATCACCAACTTTTAAATATTTACAGGAACCTCCATGCTGTTTTATATTGTTAAACCTAGCTAGGGCTAAAATAGCATACTGAGACTTTACACTAATGCTAGCAGCTCCTTGAGGTTTTGAAGTTTGGCATTTGTGTGTTGAGCTAAATTCAAATATCAGTGTTGATCGTGCAATGTTGGCAATAAGAGGTAAATGAAAGTTTGTCATCTTTTTCCAGTTTACGTAATACTGTAAATATTACGTTTTCAAAGTAGGTAAAGACTAACAAAAAGGACAAAGAATTATTCTACTTTTAATTACTAAAGTTGTTTGTGTGACCTCCAAAATAAAGGCAACTACTTTCCATAAGCATTGTTTTATTCCGTGCATCATCATGGAGGATTCTGAACTCCTACTTTTTCTTTTCACACATATACTACTTCCTCAAAAGTCCTCCCACAGTATTGACTTTGTTTTGTCTTCAGTACTTTGACGTTATAGTGGACTCATAAACATTGAATTAACGAATGATATCGTTCCTTTGTGATTTCACCAACTGTTCCATTTTCCTTCCTCTCAAAGTGATCTTTGTTGGATGACCACTCATAGGGGAGGTCACAGCTCTTGAATTTCCTCCGTTTGTTTTAGCGGATCCTTTTTAGAGGTGGGTTTGTTATCTGCGAAAGTCTCATGAGCATTACTCTTTTTTTTTTTTTTTTCTAAGGTTGTCTGGAAAAATGGGTTTTTGAAGTTCCTCGTTATTTGATTAGGCAAAATTCACACAGCATTAACATAATTTTTTTATACTGAACACAGTCACTCTCCTAGTGTTACACCTACCCCAAGCCCTCAGATATTAATTTGAAGCCATAAAGACTAATGGTTAAATGTTTCACTGTGAAATAGATACCCATGACTGAAGCAGAGAAAGAAAAACATGCAGGATTGTGGCCCTCGAGGACCAGGAGTACACATTCCTGGACTTATTTATCATTTTTGAGTAGACAATGGAAACAGAGCTCACGCTGGATAGAGAGTAAGCAGTCACCTTTGTCTCATTTCTGTGGACTGCTGTTAGCTTGGGATCCTGGAACTTGGTTGGTTTTTGTGTATCCATTATAAAAAAAATAGCTGTGCCCACTCTTGCAGCCCACTGTGCAGCTTCCTTATTGAAATTTTGCATCTGGAGTTTTGTTATGAATTTTTTTCCCATTGGTGCTGATTAGAGCCAGAGCAGGTTAATATAACCACAACATCATTGTATGTTTTAAATATGGATTAAATCCTTAACTCTGCACTTTAAAACAGATGTTAGCAAATGTTTGTAGGTTTTTGCCCAACGTGTGCCACCTCACTGAAAACATTTGATTTTATTTCCACTTTTTAAATGACTTCTAATTCTAGAGTAGACAAAGAACAGAAGTTATGCTAGCAGAAATGTGATTGGTTGAAGGTTCACAGAAAACTGTTCCAAATGTCTACGAATTGGAATAATTTGGGAATTAAACAATGCTACATTTCAACCCCAATCTACTAAGTTTTTTTTTCTTGATTGATTTGATTTTTAATTTGTTTATTTTCTAACAGGCATCATGATTCCTGTGATGGAATTCCGACAGTTCACTGAACAGCAGCCAGCGTTCAGAGTCCTGAAGCCTTGGTGGGATGTGTTCACAGACTACCTGTCTGTAATCATGCTCATGATTGGTGTTTTTGGATGCACCCTGCAGGTCAGTAACAATGGGTTGATTCTATGTGTATATTTTTATTCAGTTTTTATTTCTATTTTTATTTTTCTGAACTCTGTTTTTAAGTGTAGCTGTATTTCTTCATTAAAATATTTTATTTTCTAATAATGTTTCAACAATTAAAAAGTAAAATATTCACAATTTATATTTAACAGTGAAAATTATTTCAGTTCAACAAAACACTGTTCGTTTAATGGGGCTTAAACTTTTCTTTTAAATCATTCATACATACATGTATAAACAACAATAATAAAATACTTGTTTATGTATGTGTTTAATATAAAATACATTCTAATATTTTCTAATAATAAAGTTCATCGGGTGTCTTCATAGTTAGAATAAATAACCAATTCTTTTTTTTTTTTTTGTAAAATATTTGATGTTTAACATAAACCTAAAATTCTCACTGTATTTTATAGTTATTAGATATAGGATAAAAATATTATGGTTGTATGATATTAGATTCACTGATGATGATAAGTATTATTTCAATAAGAGCTAAACAACTTACAGGCCTAGTTTTATTATTATTATAAAGTTTTAGTATTCTTTATAAAGAACCAATGTATTTTTCTGTACATACATCTACAAATCCTTTATAAGCTCAAGTGATATGCTAACTTCAGCTCACTCTATGGATAGCTCTGTTTTGATTTGGCTGTTCATCATATTGTATATTTTCATATGGTTGCACTCAATGATTTACCAACAGAACGTACTACAAACTTGTTAATGGATATTTTTTGGTATTAACTTTGCACTTAATATAAAGTTTTGTAATTTCTGGCTGTCTGAAATAGGCATTTTGGCCTTAGCATTCTTTACATGCCCTCCTGTCACAGGCAGCAGGTATCAAATGTACAAAAAACAAAAAAAAACACAGATTATTAAAAAAAGGTCACTAACAAAACTCACAATATTTCACATCTTACAGTAAATCTTATTTTAATCATCCAATTCTGCAATTCTGTCTGTTCCACATTTTGATGGAGCTCTTGTCTATAAAGGAAAGCAACTGGAGCTCATAAGATGAAGTCAGTTTTTCTGATTCAGTTGTTCACTGCAGCAAGATCAAATTAATTTACAGTGAAAGCAAATAGGCTCTGATAGAACGTGACATAGAACGTCTCTGCACTCTGCCTTGGCACAAACTCAGAAGTACACATTTTGTGTTATTACAGACTGGCCTGAGTGCAGCAATGAAAGCATTCAACCCATCAGGAGTTTGGCATTGGAAACATTTCCCCACCCTGCCCCTTTTTAGTAAACATCAGGTTTTAAACCTTTGTGACCTGGTTGACTTTTCCTGTTTGGATACTATTTAGTTACCATAAGGTTCCATAGTGGAAATTCTGAAAGTAACACCAAAACATTTTGAGAAGAAAGTGGATATTTATCAGGTTAGAAGCAACCATTGTTTTCCACTCAGCAGAACTGTTTGACGTGATCTAAGAGTACACAAATTGAGTGGAAAAATAATTTTGCAGCTGGGTTTACTTTATGGGTCAGAGCTGTATCAACATGCAGCTTTGTGTAATTGCTTGCTATTTGGCCGCCTGACCAAGATTCTCTCCCCAGTTTTATTTAAAGCTGGGGAGAGAAACATAAATTGTAAAACTGTCAGGAAAAATAAAACGTTATCGGACCTGCCTTTCCAGTATAATGTTTCACGTGCTGACTTTACAGTAACTGTGATGTCATTTTGTATCTACTGTTCAGAAATATGCTTCTGTCTGTTATATCGGTTTCAGATCATGTAGCAATGACGTGGCTTGAGTATCTGACTTTTAAAAAGCTAAACAGAGTGAACCCAATAAAAGCATGTTACCAATGATTTAAAGTTCCCTTTTCCTGTAATTAGCCATGTTCATGAGCAGCTGCTTCTCATTATTTACCTTTCAAGTAAACAGCATGAGCAAATGCTATTTGCAGATGCTAACTTGTATTTACCATGCTCTACATTCATTTGCATTCATTTTTTTTAATGAGTTCAACTGAGAAACTACACTAGAAAGAAAACAAAGGATTAAAGTTCAGTCAATTTAAAACTAGGATAAATTTGAATGCACATACTATAACCCCAATTCCAATGAAGTTGGGACTTTGTGTAAAACATACATTAAAACAAAATATGATGATTTACAAATATTTTTCAACATATTCAATTAAGTACACTAGAAATACAAGATATTTAATGTTCAGCCCATGAGCCTCAAGCAGCACTGCATTAAAAGCCAACATCATTCTGTAACGGATGTTACCACATGGACTCTTGAACACTTTCGAAAACCAATGTCGGTGAACACAGTTCATCTCTACATCTACAAGTAAAAGTTAAAACTCCACTATATAAAGCCAATGCCATCAAGGCACAGAAATGCCACTGGCTTCTCTGTGGTCTGACGAGTCCACATTTTAAATTTTGTTTGGAAATCATAGACTAGTGTTTTTCAACCCTGGTCCTCAAGAAGTTTCCCTGCTTTAATGCACCTGATTCTGTTGAACAAAAGCCTGTTAATCAATTGAAATCAGCTGTGTTGAAGCAGTGAAACATGCAGGGCAGTGTGCCTTGAGGACCAGGGTTGAAAAACACTGCCATAGATGTTGTGTCTTCCGGGCTAAAGAGGAAAAGGACTGTCTGGATTGTTATCAGCGCCAGCCTCTCTGATGGTATGGGTATGTGTTAGTGCCCATATGAGAAGGCACCATTAATGCTGTTTTGGAGCAACATATGCTGCCATCCAAGCCATGTCTTTTTCAAGGACATTCTGCTTATTTCAGCAAGACCATGCCAAGACCCATTCAGCATGTGTTACAACGGCGTGGCTTCATAATAAAGAGTGTGGGTACTAGACTGACTTGTCTGCAGGCCAGAACCTTCTCCCATTGAAAATGTGTGGTGCATTATTTAGGTTTTACACAATGTCCTAACTTCATTGGAATTGGGGTTGTACAAGTAAAAACTTTTCACTTTTATTTTTATTTTATTTCCTTTGTAGATTGTGCTTTTTTTTACGATCATCTTAGTTTAAACAAAATAATTCTAGCATTTCTTGAACAAATACCCATCCTCTGCCAACCTTCATAACATTTAGACTAAGATCATCTTTTGCTGTGAAATGAATTGTATCTGTTTTTGTTAAACCCTGAAAATAACATGTTATGGTTATGCTTAATCTCATATTAGCTTAGAATCTGTGTTGTGAATGACTCAGCTACATTATATGTATTTGTTGAATTTGCTGAGTTCTATCTATCTAGTTCTTTTTAAGATATCTTGCAAACCAGGAAAATTTCTCATGAAAGGTTGACTCCCAACAGTTAATGATAAAACCTTTTAAGCAACAGAGTCAGCAAAACACTTCTGTAACTTGGCAATTTCTGCTCGCTGGGAAAGTTAGAGATGACTATCTCAAAACAGCAGAGTGGGATGGACCTTTCAGCCCTAGTTCATCTCAGTCTTTCACTGTGCACACCAGAGAGACAGGGACTGCTTGTTTTTATGCTTTTAAGAGGTTGAGATGGTAAATTTGTGTTTGACCTGCTCCTGTCAAAATGCACAACCTCAGAGTCAATATCTCTCCAACCTGCTGAGTAATCACAAAGGGTCCTTGTGACTTGGTGAAGAATTTGGGTCTGGAAGATGGAAGCAATACAGGCATATTTTGTGCCATTGTGCTGTGCAGGACAGGTGTTGACACATTTGGGCCTGAACAAATTCTCCCATGTTTATTGCACTGTAAATAGAGTTTTGTACGACGGCGTATTAGGGCCACTTTGGAGATGGAAAAAAAAAAGGAGGAGCAAATCTCCGAGAAAAAACTCAGAATT
>JARVGW010229515.1:0-11611 GCA_031762495.1 Anablepsoides rubrolineatus | reverse complement strand
ACGCTGCAATTTCGAAACTGTGTTTTTTCGACATTAACAAAATATCGGCAAAGTTTTGCGCATATTTGCAATGGAAAAGCAGCTAGTGTCTCATATTTACTTTCTTGGCAGATGATGTGTTTCTTTGAAATCTTCAATGCGTACTGAAGCAGTTTGCAGCCAAATGTGAAGTGGCAGAGCTGTGTCAGCGCCTCTAAGTTTGAAGTCATAATACTCAACTTTAAAAAGATGGAATGTTGAGTCTCTGGAAGAGCTGAGGACTTTTGGCGTCTTGTTCATCAATGAAAGATTCATTATAGTCCAAGATACAACATGATGGAACTCTCATTATGTATAAGACAGCCTACTGTTCTCACTCAAAGAAAAACTGTAGGGGATAACTCCTGATATCTCCTCCCACTGCAGCAGACATCATGTGCATCAGAATTAGCACAGAGAGCGCAATTATTAGGGTAGATTATTATTTTTAGTTGCTGATGGAGGATTTGGAGAAGAAAAATCTATTATCTTTGTGTAGGAGAACACTACTTTGTATGTTTGTCACAAAGAGACCACCACTGTTTGCAACAGAAGGAACGTGTCCCTGTGCTGTCCAGCTGAGGCAGTCACAATTGTCCATGCTGTCCCCTGTGTGTACACAATTGTCTAATCTCCTTCCACAAGTTTTTTGCCCACTATCTTTATATGTTTTATTGACTTTCTTTGTCGTTTCTGCAGGAACAGTTGTAATGTTGGCTGTATTTTCATACACTCTCAGCCAACAAAAACTGCAAATGCTGCTCTCAGAAATCAGCTCACAGCAGCTACTTTACATAAACACGACAAGACAGGGCCTCAGCAGGTGGAAAGAGAAGCAAACTATGCATTTTATGTCATATACTCACGTAAGTGAGATGCGAGAATGGCCCTTCTCATTGAGTTTAAATCAGGCTTAATGGGCTTAATCTGCAATAATGAAAATGCTTCTCTGTTCATCAGTTTTGCCAAATGGTCATGAGATGTGGCTCATAATAAAAAAAAACAACTTGGTTACTTGAGAGCGACAGGGAGGAAAGAAATAATGATTTGGTGCATTTAGCTGATTTCAACGTTTTTATTGATTTGGCAGATTGAATTATATGTAACTTGATTATAATCTGGATTGGTTTTGAACTGAACTGGATAGTTGCCTGCTGACAAAAAGGTGCAAAAGGTTGCAAAAGTGTGTGTTTTGTGCATCTGTCTGTTAGCAAAATATATTGAGAACTACTGTACATATTTTATATTATGACACATTTAGGAAGTAATTATTGTTTTGGCCTCTAACTGAATACATTTTAGATCCAATCAGATTAAAGATGACCACCAAATCCAACTCATCTTCTCAAACATGAGAACAGCAATAATTTAGCCAAATTCACAGATAATATGTTGGAATTTGGCATGGCTGCAGCTGATTGTCATTAAATGTCTCTAAGCTTTCAGCCTAATTGTTGGTGTCAAATTTGTCTGTTAGCAAAATATCTCATGCTGGATAGATTTTATTGGAACTTTTAGAGAGTAATTGTACACATACAACTGAATAAATTTAGGAATAGAAACAAAACTTGATGCTGCTGTTCAACTTTAGCTATAAATAAGATCACTTTAAATAAGTGATTTTTGCAGTGATTTCTAAATTCATGAGATTGCACAAATTTTTATTCAATTAAAAATTGATTTTAAATTGTATTACTAATAAAAACAAATAGATATTTATGTACAAAAACATTATAGTATAAAAAGGGGTTGGTAAAGAACAAATAAATGCACGCGCACCCATGTGTTGACTTTTCTGAAGCCCAGTGAAAGATTGCTGCATGAACACACTCACCTGCACAGATAATGAGCTCACGCGCGACACAAAAGTGAAGCGGCTCGTTAACGAGATGCAGAAGGGCGCGGGCTCGAACCCCATCACCGACTGGACGTTTCTCCGCCTCCAAACAAACGGCGCGTGTAGCACTCGTCTGTCGCGCACGCGCACGCTGTCTGTGGAGTGGAGCGATGAGGAGTCTGAGTCTGAGCGGAGAGAGAGACAGGCACAGTCTGTGGGCGCAGACACAAGCAAGGCTGCCCGAGCAGGTGAGTGCACTTCTCTCTATCTCTCTCTCTCATCTAACGGTTTTAGTGCTGAATTCTCTTTTGTTGTTGTTGTTGTTTTCCTCAAACAATTTGCAGACTGAGATTTTAGAGCCGCTTTTTAAAAAACAGACGCTCCATCAGTCACACTCACGTGAACCCGACGGCTGGCTGCCTGTGATGTTAGATCCTGACCCAGAATGATCAGAATTGAAAACTTAAAAAAATCAGCCTAAGGGGGAAACTCCAGATGCAGAGGATGTAACTGGGTGATGATGTTTAATTGATTGCGATTTATTGGGTAAAAATCCAGCAGGCAGCCTGACAGCTCCCAGCCTCACTGCTGGATGTCTCTGAAACTGAAAAAGTCTGATTTTTAATGTAGACTGACGTGGAGGAGGTCTAAAATTAACAGGTATGAATTGGACCAAAAAAGTCATTTTCCTCATGACCAAATCATAAAAATGAGAACCTTCTCGTTTTTAAACAACAACGGTGCACATATGGTTTTAAATAACATTCTAAAATTTGGGTGTTTGTCATAAATTTTCAAGAGATTAAAGGCCTAGCATTCTTTGTAGAAATGCATATCGCCTGCTGACAGAGTTAAGATTATCTTTTATTGAGTGATGACAGAGTTGTATTTATTTTTGGCGAGCCAAATTATTGATATGTAACACACTCTTTGTGTGAATTTGTATGAATGTATGCGAATGCTCACCAAATTTCAGCACATAAAGCTGACAGAGTTGCTATTTGTTGGGCTTTTTATGATCAGCTGGCTGTGGTACCCATCTTGATTTGTGTTTGCTCCAAAAGTTGGTCAGTTGTAAAGGTAAAGCTCATGATGAATTCCTGAAAGTTTAATTGAAATTTGTCCTGTGCTTCATGAGATATTATACTGACACTCCCACACACAGATACGCAGATGCGGGCAAAAACATTATCACCCACTTTGGTACCTTACAGCTTCAAGAGTTAAGAATCAACCTTTGAAAAAAAAGTAGCTTTTTAGAGTTGTTTGTTTTCTTTCATAGTGATTTTGTGTAAAAATGGTAAAACAAATTATTTATTTTAGGTGCAGTGTAAACATTCGCACATCTGTGGCACAGCTGGAAACCCCCAAACGACTTAGTGGATTATGGAACTGGTAGAAAACAACTGTCAGAGCTCATAAATGTGCAAAAAAATAAAAAATAACAAAGAAATGTTTTGCTAAAAACACTTACTCCATGTGAAAAAGAAAAAAAGCAACACAAGTAAACCTAATACAATGCAGTCTGAACCAACAATGTTAAATAACACACATTAAAAATCAATAAACTTCAGCTGCACAAACATATATCTCAGCAGGAGGTTCATGTCATTTCTGCAGCACATTTCATGTTTTGGCAGACTGACATTTCTGAAAGTCTACCTGCAGATTTGTTGCATGCATTAAGGAATTATGAGATGGCTGATTTTATTGTAGTCCGAGTCTTTAAAAAACAAAAACATCTAGTCCAACAACGATCAAAAGCAAAAGCAAAAATGGAAAATTAAAGTCCCGCCTCCTTTTATCACTGATCAAACTGACAGTGATGCTATTTTTGTGATAAAGTTACTTCACTGTACACAAACCCTCAAATTATGGTTCCTGACAGTTTGACAAACTTTTAGAAGACTGTTGTTGAAATGAGAGGCGGGTGAGCTACTTTGTAGTCTGGAGACAAAAAAGCTTTTCCCACATACTGAGCTGAGGGAATTCATCGACATGACAGTAATTAGCAAGTTTGTTGCCAAGTATTTAATTATTACCATATAGATGTGCAACTTTGAGTTTCAAGAAAGTGTGCTTGATGTTCCCACACCAGGCTGTCATTTGTGAGGGCTTTATTTTGTTTTCCTGATTTAAAATGGTTTATTTTGAATATTAGTCTGTTGGTTGAGGGTGAAAGTTTATCTTATTTAACCATCCGTCATAAACCTCCCTCTCCTTATACCTCCTCCATCCCATCCTGCAAGACCCAAAGGCATTCCCAGACCACTTGTGAATGAAATATAATCCCTCCAGAGAGTTCTGAGTCGGTCCCAAGGTCTTGTTCCTGTGACACATGTCTGAAAACACGTCATATGGAAGGTGGGCAGTAAACACCTTTTACCAGACACCCAAACCCCATCAGTCAGCTGCTTTCAGTGTGCAGTGAATCCCCTCCACCCTATCCTTTAGCGTGAGTTTAGCCCCTCTGAAGACACTCTTTTAAGTCGTTTGTATTTGCAATCTCATTTTTTCAGTCGTTTCCCACATAGGTGCAGGTTGGAATATAATTTGATTGATAATTTAAAAGGGTTTTCTTTCAGCTCAGCTCTCTCTTCAGATTGATACAGAGTCTGCATCACTGTAGACACTGTACCACGCCGCCTATCAATCTCCTGCTACTTAAACTCTCCAAAGTTGCAGTAGCTCATTCCCAACACTCATTCCAGCATAAGCTGCCTTCTGCCCCTATCATTAAAGTGACATTCCATGTCCCTAAAATCTGTTTCAACAACCGGGGATCTGAATACCAAGGCAGTTTTGATTGTTACTCAATTAACAATGCAGACACTTGTGATGCCTTCTACAGGTGATGGGTTCAGTAGGTGATCCTCAAGCCTTCCCTCCCAGGCTTGACTTATTTTGGGTCCTTGATTGTGTGATCATTGTAAGGGTTAATGAACTCTGCTTTGTCTGGCTGACCCCTCAGCTAGAGCTAACTTAACATGGCACACACTAATATGGATGGACAACCCCTAATAAAACATAGTGCATTCAATAAATTGCTCAGGGGGCACTGGCAGGTCATACTGAAGTTGTTCAGTTCATGTGCTGCCACTAGAGTAGCCCTGACATAATGCTATAGTTTGCAGTTGTTAGGACACTCAAAAAACCAATTACATTAGGGTGATAATACATGGATCTGATTGCTTTTATAATTACTTTGAAATCTGTCACTGTTTTATGTGAGGTTATTTTTTTTTTAGCTTTTTAGCTTTTTTTTTACCACTTTGATTAAAAAAGACTATATACATGCATCATCATCATTATCAGAAGAATGCCGTTTGATTTCATAATCACAAATATCCGCAAGCAAATTATGCTCTTGTTTTATGAGTAACTCAAATTAACTCGATGCAGTTACAGGAAAGAGAATTAGATAGTCATTTTAATCTTAAACCCTGTAAGCACTTCATTTTTTTCTACATATTTGACAGCATGTGTTCAATTACAGGTTTTATGATCAGTGAATCAGTTATGTATGTAATGATTAGTATTTTGCAATAATCAAGCAACACTTGATTAACTCGGCAAATTAGTTAAAAGAACATTGACTTCCTATGCTGTTCAGCATGTACAGCATTTATATTATTCTTTCTCATTTTCTAGGTCATCGTCTTTATTGAGAGGCTGGATTATTCCCCTGGGCTGCTGGTTAAAACACAAACCAATGATTTGGATATAGAGTCATCTGTGACTTGTCTGCACACACAGGTAAGCATTTAACATCAGAGAGTTGCACTGCTTGTGTGTTAAATTGGCAGAATGGTATTAGGAGAAAAAAACTGTTTATGAAAAAGACAGTAGATTTTATTTTCAGGTTCTGTGAACAGATTGATGACTGACAGCTTGTGTTAGCGTTAGCCCTAACGTGAACAATGGTATTACACATGTTGCGGGGACATAAGTGTGTTTTCTTGGTCACACTTTCTAGACTTAACTCTGTGTTGGAGACACAAAAAACACTAAGATGAGATCTAACATCTGTGATTTCATAATAAAAAGTGTGATTAGACAGAATTTCATTTCTAATGTCGAGTGGTGTTTTGAGAGGGTTAGTGGAGATTCAGCAGATTCTGGTTGATTTTAAATCGATGGAACGGTATCCTCTTCCAGCTGGCATGAGGTTAAACAGCTTGTGAGAGTGATGATGGGTGAGAAAGACCTTTAAAATACAGAGGGTTTTCTTTTCTTGGCTCTTCTTAAAAATTGATTCTGAGGAGTGGAGTGAGACCTCGATGACTTTATTAGTCATTTTTGCACATTTTTCCTTTTACATTCTTCCACACTGCAGTTGCCATATCAAGAAGTGACACAGATGGTCAGGTCGCTTTACCAATGGAAGGCGGTCATATTGGTAAGAGGAATTCACCCACGCTGCAGTCTTCTGAGGAAATGATCCTCTGCTGAGCTTTTTTGGCCAGGTGTGTGGTGTTGAGAGTTCAGGACAGGTCCTCACTGATGTAATTTCCACAAAATCTTGTATGTTTGACTCCTTTCATATGTGCAGAAAGAGGTGATCAGCCTTTTTTTTAAAAAAAAAACTACCTTCAGCTCTTTGAGGTTTTTTTTTTTACATTAGATTAACATTTTGTTTCCACACCAGCTTAATAATTGTTTCAGCTCAGCTCTAAAATATGTTTCATTATAATTATAGATGTATTCCATCACTCTTTTCTCTAATTTATGAAGAGGCTGGCCTCAGTGTTGCAGTGATGACTTCTTTTCACTAGTGTGTGATGGAGAGTATCCTGATATTTTCCAACAATGTCTGGTTTGGAAAAACTGCTTCGAGGTTGATAAGAAGGCGCTGAAAAGTGTTATTAGATCAGCTCAAAAATGACCAACAGCAGCTTTCCTTCACCAGATAGCATTTACACCAGAAGATGCAGAATATTATCATGGACCCCAAACTTCCAAATTATTAACTGTTCACCCTCCTTTGTTCAGGCAGCCTAAAGATCTGGACAACAAAGTGCAGTAGTTAGAGCTGTCACCTCTCAGCCTGGGACCTTTCTGTGTGGAGTTTGCATGTTTTTCCTGTGTGCAAAAGTACACTGTGTACACTAAACTCTAAAATGTCCCTAGGCATGAGTGAAAGTGTGAAGGTTTGTTTGTCTCATTTGTCACAATATGATCCCATGATGGACTAAAAGAAAAGTGCATACAGAAAATAGATGAATAGACTGGTCGGAGGAACATGTTTTGTTCTCCCATGTTTCAGACATGATGAAGGACAAATAAATCAGATTATGTTGGGTGAGTTGATTTGTGCAGAATCTTGTAGTGCAGTGTTTATATATCAGCAAAGTGAAGAGCAAAGGACTGAGGACACATCCTTGAGGGACCCCAGTCTGATAATGCATTACCTTTTACTGCCAGCATTGTCTATTGTCAGGACAAGACGTTTGATATCAAGTAACAAAATAAGGTTCTCAGTCCAATCAGAGAGAACTTCATTATAAACTGTTGTGGGATGATTGAGATCAGGACTGGAGTGAGTCTGATATTCAGCCCTGGAGTTCGATGTCTCCGACAGGCCCACTATAGATCAAGAAATATTATTAATAAAGTCATTTTTATAATTTTTTTAACCTCTAAATCATTGATAATAGTGCACTATTCTGTAAAGCCTTGTAATTCAGTATATTTTACAAAAATATTCCCAATTCAATGCAAGTGTTGCTTCACAATGTAGATTTATTTCAACATAAGTGCACATCTCCAGAATCATTATTTACAACACATCCTTTTCAACAACATCAGAATCTAGGCTATATTTTGTTCAAATAGGTGCAGTGAAATAAAGGAACAAATAAAATATTCAATTAAAAATATAAAAAGTGTTGGACTATCTAATAACACTATCATCTTTTTTTCCTCTACAAGGAAAAAGTTCCATCATAACTTAAATTGTACAAATATGAGGACAAGTTAATTCTCTACACTGCTCCAAATTTGTTATTATATTCTTATGATGTCGTTGTCTTATCTTTTTTCCCCTCTGCATAAGAGTAGCTTTCAAAGAATTATGAGATGTATTTATTTATTGCTATTAAACCAGGCAAACCCATTGAGATTGGTGATGTATTTTACAAGAAAAGCCCAGACCTAAAGTTACCTATTGTACATGTTTTTGGTCTGTGGGGAAAACTGGAGCACCTGGAGAAAATCCATATGAGAACAAGAACATGCAAACTCCAGACAGAAAGACCCAGGGACCAAACTAGGGAGTGAACCCAGGAAATTCAGGCTGTGAGACATAAAACCACTGATCCATCATGCTGCCAGGTGATCAGAAATAATATTCAACTAAATTTACCTGTACTTGTATCAAAATAAAAACAATAATATTATGTAAATCTTTAGCACATTTGATATGGAAAACACATTTTGACCATTTATTACATACTTAATGTGAAAATATGCACGCTTATTCCCTTTTAATTGTGGGCTTTTTATCTTACTTTTAATTACAAAAATACAACAGGTTTCTAATTGTTTGGGCCTGGAAAGTGGTTATATCAATACTAACTTGTTTGTTCACTTTCTGTTACAATGGCTCACCTGTTCTCTTCATCACTACTGGCTCCTGGCTCTGCTTCTGACACTAAATCACATTTTAAATCATTCTCAGGACAAATATCCCTTTTTATAAAGCCCTCTGATCATCAGCTCAGTTATAGAAATGCATTGAACCATCTCAGAGCACTTTTCATATAAAACAGGTCTACATCATACTCTTAATAATATGAACTCTAATAACATTCAGTCAATGAGTGATCCTACCTGCTCACTCTGGACTTGTGGGATGCAGGATGGTTCTGACTCTGAGAAGCTACAAGACATTTTCCCAGTTATGTGGTGTTGCATCATCTTAAATTATATAACGTCATGTTATTTGCCACAACGCTACAGATTCATTGACTTGATAATTAAGTAACTTGGACGATGGTTTGCAGACACAGTTCAACATGTTGCCTTACGTGTTTCATCGTCCTCAAACCACGACATCCTTTTACTGTAAAAGGAAAAAAGTTTCCTCTTTTTAATTCTAACTTTCTTCGCAGCACGCTCGCTCTTTCCATCTTTCAAACACTACTGACCGCGAGCGCTAACGTGTTACGTCAGAGCGCAAAACAACAACAAAGGAAAAAAGAAAAGAAAAAAGACAAGAGCTGCCAATCAGAGGTGCAGGCAACCCTGGTTATATGGCAAGCCATTGTATCCTTTAATTGGCCGGCAATACAGGGAAAACCGTAGAGTGATCTGATCAATAACTAACCAGTTATTACATCAGACCGGCCCACCAGGAGAAGTCCAGATCCTCTCGATTAGCCATGCCGGGCCTGATTGAGATACAAATTGATGAGATGTCTAAATCTTTATGAGGTGAATCATTTAAAAGAATATTGTTAAATCTTAGTTTTGGATTGTTTATGTCAGTTAGTGTGAGTGATGGGTAAATGGTAAATGGACTGGATTTACCCATTCACACAGCATGTAACATGTATAATCATCTATGGAGACTAATCAGTGCCAATACATTCATACACTGATGGGACACACATCAGAGGCATTGGGGCGAAGTGTCTTGCCCAAGGACACAACAACTGAGACAGCTGGACAGGGTTTCGAACCGGCGGCCTTCCGGCTCCAGGACGACTCCCCTAACCACTCTACCACAGCCCCCCCTGTATAGGGTACAGGACTGTATTTGACCTTATAAGATACCTGTGAAGCATCAAGCTACCTTTTTGAACGCTCTACCCATGAGCACTACTGTGTAAATATTTTGCATATTAGACATTTAAAATTACCTTTATTACCTTATTATGACCACAAAGTTTGCATGTCCCAATTGAACAGAGCGCACTGAACCTGTTATATTCAGATTCAGATGACTGGATTTGACCCAAACTAAATTGTCTATTCTTGTTTCAGTCCAGCAAGGTCAATTTGTTTGTTGTAGTCATCGTTTAACACATTTTTCTCCCAGTCTTGGATCAGTCAGTTCATACTGATCCAGCCTAAATCAACTGATTTGTTCCCACATGGTTCTTTTGATCTTGTCTAGTGTACATCTAATTTGAAGGGGTTAGTCTGAGTACTGTTTTGTTCATTTTTTTTCTTTTCCCACTCTGAGTCTGCTAGGTAAATTGATTGTTAATCCAATCTTAGTTGAACTGTTTAATCTGGTTTCATATTGATCTCGTTTCGGTCTGGGCCAGCTGGTTTGCTCTAGTCTGGGGTTTTTATAATCAGTTTTATTTTTGATGCTGCATAAAGTGTTGTGTGATAGCTTTAAAACACTTGTTTTTCCTTCATGGTTTCAACTGAATCAGACTTTCTTGCTGAAGTCTATTTTAAAAGATGACAAGAACATCTGAATCACTAGACGTAAAATATATATTTTTTAATAATGAATGGTTCAGGACTTATGCACAGAATGTATTTACCACTAGTTCTTTTCATACCAATAAGTCAAGCATAACTTTGTTCAGCATCTTATGCAATTTCTGAGCTGTTTTTTAACAAATGTTTCTGTCTGTGAATAAAACCTACTTGTTGGCATCCATGTTTAGTTTGGTAGAAAAACAAATGGCAGCTTTCAAATTGTGGTGCCATGTGCCACTGAGCAGTGATTTAAATATACGCTCTCCTCGTGTCACCGTTTTCACACAGCGATTAAATCAGTTCTTTCTAACAAGTCAGAGTCAGAAAATACATCATTGTAGGTGTAATTACCAAGGCCCCCTGCAGGTCAGTCACACTGCTTTGAGGGCAAAAGTATATTTACTTTGGCTTTTGTTGAAAAGCTTTTCATGCAAAAATTTGTTTGAGTAATCAGAAAATAAAAAAAAAAATTGGTGCAACTTGTTTTGCTGTTACACAACAAAAACAGAATACAGTGAAGCAGCCAAGTGCCAACTCAATATGTAGGTTACTTTTTTCTTGTTTAAAAACATTGTCTTATGGCACAGTAGAAATGCTTAGCCTGCAGTTTGACTTTAGATGTTCTGATTTAAGTTGAAAGAATAAGAAACAAAAACATTTCAGTTAAATATTATTATTATTATTATTATTATTAAAGAAAATCTGTGGATTGTAAAAGCCAACTTGTCTTGTTCTCGAATGAGGGAAGAATGGAGCAGGAGATTGATAGGCAGATTGGTGCAGCATCTGCAGTGATGTACCGATCTGTCATAGTGAAGATTGACACAGCTATGGTCATGAGCTTTGGGTAGTGACCAAAAGAACAAGATTACAGTCAAAATGAGCTTCCAATGTCTTCCTCCTGTCTGGGCTCTCCCTTAGAGATAGGGTGAGAAGCTCCTCACGTCGAGAGGAGCCAGTTGAGGTGGCTCCTCTGGTTAGGATGCCTCCTGATGCCTCCCTGGTGAGGTGTTCTGGGCACGTCCCACTGGGAGGAGGCCCAGAGGAAGACCCAGGACACGCTGGAGAGACTATGTTTCTTGGCTGGCCTGGAAACACCTTGGGATTCCTTAGGCCTCTCGACCTGGCCCCTGGATAAGCCGAAGAAGATGGATGGATGGATGGATGGATGTGTAGAAATTTATTGGGGTTTGCTATATACTGATTCTTAATTACATACACAGGGTATTGGTTTTACTAAATAAACTGTATGGATGAATGTGAGACTTCTTTTTCTTCTTCTTTCAATGATTTTGTTATTAGCTACATGCCTGTGCA
>JARVGW010229506.1:0-11611 GCA_031762495.1 Anablepsoides rubrolineatus | reverse complement strand
TTTGATGAGAGGATAACATTATAACATGGTATAAAGCTCCAAAAAGTTGATTTTACATGATATAGCCCCTTTAACAGTATATATCGCGGTAGAACATTATCATAAAAAGTAAAGATGATGTAATTTTTAGAGCATTTTTTTTTTCAGAAAACCAGCATTTTTGCTTTAACATCTGCCTACCATACAATGAGCTTCTGCCTGCTGAAACTATCAGCTGCTGCGCGCTTATCTTTATCATCATTAGACCAGAAGCTGACTTTACATTAGCAAGATGGATTTATGACTGAACGAAAATCTATGTCTTTTTTTATCATCTCTGTGGGTAACAATACATAAAAAAACTATTTTTTTTTCTCCAAAAACTTGGGTGTAAAAAAACTACATTTGTTAAAGCTTCGCCCTTCGAGATCCCGATGTAACTTTTCTACAGCGGGAGGGGAAAATTTTGAGGATTTACCCCTAATTTACACTATATGCGTTCCGGCTCCGGTCCGACCTCTGCTGTAAACACGCACCCATTATAATCAATGAGAGTATTTACACTGGTTCCGCACGGAGTCAATTTTTAAAGATAACGTCGCACCAACAGGAAGAGGAACAAGCACAACATCCGCATTTACAAAATAAGACACCATCATTTTTTCAAAATTGCAGCTATATTAATAAATATATGGATATTTTTCCACACAAATGCTGTCAGAAAGTATTGTTCTGTTTGGGAAGCCGATAGCAACATGTAGCATGAAGCACACATGTACACACACCATACACAAGGATTTTATTTTGAAATCAGAAGTTTCAAAAAGACGAAAGTGATACAGTTTTAAACATGGATATTAAAAGCTTTTATATAATTGTTTTCAGCTGTGTTTGGAGTTCATCTTTCACAGAATTAATTATTTTTTGCTCTGATTACCACAATTATCACTGGATTTATCGCGTGATCTCCTTCCTGCACATGCCTCCTCCTCTGTCTGACAGAGCTGAGCGGAGGCTGTATAAATTGGATTGCCTGCGAACTATGCACCGCAGCGGAGCGGAGACGCATATAGTGTAAATCCGGGGTTATTCTCTCTATACGTGTTTTAAAATGCTATAATTTCTTCGTTATATTTCAAACTCCTGCTTAGTTGTCTCTACACAGGTGTGATGACGTAACTGGTAAATTTCTACCGTAGGCCAACTTTATACCGTTTCTACCATCTATCACATATACCGCGCAACCCTAGATCATTTGATCTAGGGTTGCGCATAGGGCAATGAAATCTAAAACATTGATTTATTGACAAATTAATAGAACATTCTGTTTTTACAAAATAAAATGTTATAAGAATTTTTTTTACTTTTATTTGTACCAAGTTGTGCCTTACCTTTTTTTACTAGCCTCTGGCCAGAAACTTGACACATTGAAGGAATGAATTTGCATTCCAACAATTTAAATAAAGATCTTACACAACCTGTTTGTGCTCAGAGTCTGTGTTGTGATTGGCTCTTAACTACTACCATGCCAAATTTGAGCCTTATATCTATAAAAATGAGTTATAACCATTTTGTGTTTGTGAATTTTGATTAGCTGTAGTTGCCATCTTAAATCAGGCTGACTCAAAAACTAAAGCAGTTGTTAACGTGCAGTACTTTCTAAAAAGTTTTAATAAAACATGTACTGACTCATGAAACATTTTGCCAACAGACAAATGTACACTGACACAGCACTGGCATGTTTTTTACAATTATGTGTTTTTTGTACCGTTCAGATTGGCAGTCATTATTTGTCATCATTATTTATCTTAAATAAAACTAGAATCATCCAAGTGAATATACATGCTTTTAGTACGACTAGAGCAACACATTCAGAATGTTTCTTAATACCATTACATTTTGATTGTACAAACCAATTCACGTTTTTATTGTGGGGAGTTTATAACCCTTAACAACTCAAAAGCAAAAAATAAATAAATAAATAATAAAAAAATAAATAAATATTTGTTTTTCACAGCATGGGAGCATGAGCAGATTTCAATCAAAAGCTTTTTTTTTTTAGATTTTGTTTGACTTTTATTTTTTTCTAGGTGCTTGGTCGTGTTTTCATTGTAACACAGCAGGCAGCCAGTAGCTAGTGCCTGTCGGAACCCATGAGTGTCACATCATGTGCACATGGCCGCATCATCTACATCTGCAAGAAAGTGAGTTCTAGCCTGTTTGATCACTTCTGGTTCTGCTTGGCTCACTGCCCTCACCGCACTGGGCGACAGATCTCTTAGGACTAGTGCAGTACATTAGCCAAACGTGTTATCTCCTTCCAAGCTAATTTAATTCAAGATGTGATTCTACGCCGCCTGCTCACACACACACACACACACACACACACACCTACACACACACACAGACACACACACATATTCACTAGTTTCTATCAGAATAAGCTTTTCTAATGGATTGATTTTGGGCTTCTCTTTGCATTACCAAATTTTAGACTGATTTGTACAGTGTGTTGTTTTTAATGGGAAGCTGATTAAACGTGTACTGCCAAAAAGCCTTTTGTGTAAACAGATAAATCAAATAAACAAAAAAAACAAATGCATCTTTTGTTTGCCCAACTTGTTTATAATCAATTTTGGAGTGATGTTCTGTCAAATAGTTGTCAGTATTGAGTTCCATTATCAGCAATTTTATTGTCATATGAAGAAGAAGTAGAAATAAAACCAACTATAAGTAACATCACCACAACAAGAGTAAATTTCACAGGGAACATTTGGGAATAATATTCTGTGTTTAGCACAGAGCAGTTGTGTTATGTAGTTGGTTTTGTTTCTCTTATGTGAACTAGATTTGACAGTTATCATTAATTAGCAATGGCTTAACAAAAATAAAACCCTGAAATAAACGGAGACGCCTTACAAAAACTATATGCCCTGCTGTCACTCCTGTATATTGGTGACTCCAGAGGTTGAAAGGACTTCCACAGAACCACTGCAAGGAAGCAGGTTGGGGCCAGGATTTATGGAATTTCAGTGGTCAGTATTCTGTCCAGTGTCACTTGAGACTGCCGTGATGGATTCCAACATGTTGGTAATGTTCAGCTAACATACCAACTGCAGGATGACACCATCTAAGAGTGGTTCTGTAATGGACTTCACTTCAAAAGCCACAGTTGGTCCTTTGTGACCTTTGTCAGACTTTTCTTAATCCTTACTTTACTGAACTTTACATATTTAGACAAATGTCTGCTTTAAACTTAGGGAAACTAAAATATGTTGAGATAAAGACAAGAGACTAGCACACAGAAACAAAGACCTTGAATTAAACACAGCCAATCAAACCCGTGGTCTATCTCTAGTTGTTATCAAAATGAGACCTGAAAATATTGTCTGAATCGCAAGACTTCTAATGAGGTCAACCACTTTGAGGTCTACACAAAATCTGAGTTTAAAAAAAATCAGACTTGAGACTTGACCTGCAGCGTGAACGTAGCCTTAGACATTTCCCCTTTAGCTGTGTGTGGTCACTGACGTGTTTACATCTACACTTGACAAAATTATAAGACAGTTTACAGTTTACAGTGGAGTGAGGCTGTTTTGATCAGTTCTTAGGCTACTCTGTTTTATTGTCTGTGGTTGAATGTGGTTCAGTTTCATTATACATGTTTGTTCAAATTGTCAGGCTAAGTCCATGATTTTCTCAGAACTCCCTACTGCAGCTTTAAGAACAGAAGTTTGTTTATTTATTGTTGTAAAAGGGAACATAGAGTGACATTCTGGTGAGATGACCAATGTTGGCTTTCACCACCATAGATTAAACTTCAGCTACCTAACCGAGCACACCAATCATTTGAGTAAATTATACATTTAACTGTACATTTAAGCAATTTGAACATTAGAAAGCAGCATTTTCTCAAATTATGGTTGGTTTACATTTATTTAACTATGTGTGGTTATATACTTTATATCTGGTGGCAGCTGGTTTGGATTAGGCTGTGGGAACCAAATTTTTAATAGGGACCTATCTTACTCTTAGTAGGGTTGGGCATAATCGTATCGTGTGCAATTAATCATCAGAAAAACACTAATCGATTACTTTTTGGCATTAATATGATTAATCCCAGCAGGCAGACTCCGCTCGGTGCTCCTCTCTGCTTCAAATATGATGAACATAAAAAAAGTTCTGTAATTTATTTATCTATCAACACAATTTAAAATTTGATGTATAGCCTGAAGTCTGTAATTTTGACACAATTTGGAACAGATTTTTCTGAAGAGCAAATCTTTCCCACTAAATTAGTCATGTGACTAGGACATGAGGGTGTCCCAGGGACTCCAGGGCATTAATCGTCAAATTAATTGTTATTGGCAAAATACCCCAATTAATCGTGATACTTTTCTTTTTGCCAATATTGCCCAACCCTAACTCTTAGATGCATCCACACCAAAATGGAATTGCACCCCTCTACTTTTTCAAGTTATCCAACTCACAAGACTGATATATGGACAGATGGATGGAGGCTATTTCTAATGCCCCTCTTTTCTCCATGATGGGGTAAAATAAATGTGGTGTATCCTCAGCACACATAAAATCACAAAGTAATACAGACGTTCAATTGATAAAACACAAAAGAAACTGAATAAACTGTCTTTAAAACTTTTAGAGGTATATTTGGCTGTGGCAGAGTGGTTAGGGCAGTCGTCCTGGAACCGGAAGGTTGCTGGTTCGATCCCCCATCCAGCTGTCTCAGTTGTGTGTCCTTGGGCAAGACACTTCACCCCTAATGCCTCTGATGTGTGTCCCATCAGTGTATGAATGTGATTGGCACTGATTAGTCTCCATAGATGGATTGTACACATTAGCTTTGTAGGAGATCTAGTAGAGTGCTGTGTGAATGGGTAGATAAGGACACAGATTGTAGTGTGAAACGCTTTGAGTATCCTGGATGGGTAGAAACGTGCTATACAAGTACAGTCCATTTACCAAATTAGGTAATATAACATTTTTTACATTGGTTTACTGTTTATGACATTTGTTTTAAAAGCACATTATTTTTCCTGTCATGCATAAGATTATCACCAGTCATTTAATTTCACTGGTTATGGCTATACTGTATGGCATCTTTAATATTTAATTCCTAGTTTGTCACCGATTCCAAGAGAAAATTATGGCAGCAAATTGGAGAATATCAGCATAAACCCTCATATTGACTCTCACTAATAACCCTCTTTACTGGTGTAACAGCAGCAGTGGTTTTGGTATTGCACTCTGCAGATAAAGTGACACTGAGAAGAAACATTTTTAACATATTTTATTTTACTGTTCAGCAACTTTACCTTGTCAATAATGAAAGTTCTAATTTAATATACTGTATTATCACTAATAAAACTTTTTAAATTTACTTTGATATTTCTTGATATACTGTAATTGTGCTACAGACTCTGCCCGTATAAAGCACAAAAGGAGAATGTGTCATGATCCATGTCACGGTTTTAACAAGCTCTGGTGTGAGGTCTACCCAATACCTTTGTTAATAAGGCAATGCTGGATATGCTCTGTGTAGTGAGACCATTTATCAACTTCCTTTTTTCCTGGCATCAAGTAACTAAATAGATTACAGCAACAATGGGCAAGAGCGAGTTTGGGAGGCATTCAGCAGCATGTTATCTTTAGCTGCCGAGGTGCTTTATCAGGTCAAGTTGAATATGGTAGAGGGGGCCCGAGCAAGAGATTGAATCTGTAAAAATAGGCTTTACCACACCAGTGGAAAACTAAGTTACAAGTAACTTCAGTTCTATGTGTACAACATTTGGTCTCTATTAGGATTATTCCACTTTGACAATACTTAACGAGTATCATCACTGTTAAATAACTGAAAACAAGAGCTACATATGAGCATGTAGAGGGCCTTTACACCTGGTCAACATAACTGATCAAAGTCAGATTTTAGAATGGGCCACACCTGAACATTTCGGTTCTAGGAATGCTTATTTGTTGGGGCAGGAAGAAATGTACAGGGGATGCACATTTATATTCAGCATTTTCTTCAGCTCTGCCTATATGTTGTTTACATTTGTGTTATCCTGGAGAACCTAAGCTGGCGCCTGGAGAGGTCAATGTCTCACAGCTGACGAGATAAAAGCGCCCAGTATGCTCCAGCTGAACTGCAGAAATTGTCTCAGATTGTCGCAGTTTCACAACAAAAATTGCATCAGTTTGTTTGCATTATCGACTCCTTAGCCACCTTCTTGTCACAACATGCTGGCAGAACATTTTACCCCCCTCCCCATAAGAACTTATTGTGTGATTGGTCCAAAGTTTGTGGTAGTATTTGTTTATGCCGAAAGTGCTTAGACGCTGCATTTTACTTCAACCATTTATTTAAAAAAAAAAGCTCATTTCCAGGAGACATTTATAAAAATCGTCAAACGGTCAAAAACCCATGGATGGAAATAAAACAGACATTGCGCACGGACAAATCTGACTAATAAAACTCTAACTGGGACAGATTTGTGGACAAATAACATTGGATGATGGGTCTCTGATTTTTTTTTCGGCATTGTAGACTCCAGTGGGAAGAAACCCTGTGCAGTTTGCGAAAACAAACGCCAAACAACTACATGACCTCACATTGTCCAGTTGGCTGCTGATAGACCATACGGAACCCTTAACAGTAGACCCAACTGGATCTGTGTCCCAAATTATTTTTATTTTCATTACAATAAATAATATAATTTATCATTAATGTTAACTTCATATAACAGTAATATAAAACAGCTTGATGCTATATAAAGAAAATATATTGGGTTTAATTAATGATGATCTAAACTTGACCTGAAGTCAGTCAATAATAATGACTGACTTGCAATCATTTCAAGACTTTTTAATTCACTGAATAATTATGACTTCAACTAGATGAATTTGCAACTAACTTTATTATAATGTAAATATTGCTTATAGGCTCTACTAGTTACAGCTAATTACAGTGTTACATCAGCTTTATAAACTGATTAACTGTATACTGTATTATAGCTTCAATTCTGGTCAGATCAAATCCACATTGTGGTAAATAAGATAAAATCTTTTTTCTTTCCTCTTCTGTTGGTATATTCGTGACAGCTTTCTGACATTTTTGTATTTTTATACATTCTAAAGCTTATATACGTTAGAAAATTATATGTTTTTATTATATATATTGTATTATTTATTGAATTTTTCAGATAGTCAGCCCTTACTCAGAAATTTAGTTGTTTTATATAGCTCTATGATTTTAATCTAATAACATGAACCTAAAAGAAATACAAAATAATGTAGAAAAATCACTAAAGATTTTCTTAAATTACAGAATTTACAAACAGCATACTGTATATAGAGCAGAACATTATACAGTATATAGTTTTTTTAACCTGTCAGAAATATCTTCCTTTATCATCCCTCCACTTAACTCTCCTCCTCTTTCCTGCTCTCTGAGCTTCTAGCTTCATCTCTGCTACAGCTTCAAGCAGAAGCAGAACTGTTTTTAAAAGCTGTAAAACGGATGCATCACACAGCATTACCTGAATGAAACTTTCAAAAGTTCAATGGCAGAGTTGTGTTGTTAGTCTAAGCTACAGTGTTTCTGCAGTTTGACACAGACTGACCGAGTTACTGAAAATAAATGCAGAGACACATGAATGTCTTTAAAAGCAGCCAGCTTTTTAAATTAATACTAATTCTAACATGGTGCGTATGCAGGGGGACAAGGACAAAGGTGATATGTTGAGCATTTTTGCCCTTGTAATAAATACTGTATAAAGCTGCTGCAAAGTTAAGTCAGTGGGAGAAAGCAGCAAGAATAAGACTGATACCTGAGTAAAATGCATCACAGAAGTCAAAGTGAGAGTAGACAAAACCTGCATAATTTTTTATAGGTCAACAGTAAAAAAAATGACCTAATTTTTGAAATTGTCTTCAAGTGGGACAAAGAATGTTTCAGCCAAGTGTCAGTCCAATCAAACTCTTAGATAACTAGCAGCCTAAAGGATGTTATTTAAAGCACAACCAAAATTAGAACCAACAAGATTAGAGGAATTCTTGTACTAAACTTTACCTTCTCATCGTTGAATCCACTAAACCTAAACACTTTTGTTAGGGCTGTTCAGGGCTGTATATGCGGTAGACGGTAGAAACTGTAAGAAGTTGGCCTATGGTAGAAATTTACCCTCTACCGTCACATCGTCAGTTGGTTCCCAACCCTGGTCCTCAAGTACCCCTATCCAGCATGTTTTACTTGTTTCCCTGCTATTCAGCAGGTCTTCAGAACTTGTTAATCACTCATTCAAACCAGGTGTGTCAAATCAGGAAAATATCTAAAAATCACTGCTTTAAATGTTGACCAAGACCTCAACAGCTTCTCTGAGCTTGATGAGACATTTTCAAAATATAATATTGACTTAGTTTTATGTTTTTTAGTATTGCCTCTGGAAGCCTTTGATTATTTGCCATTTATTTGTAAATAATAAATCAGATAACATGTATTAAAGCATTGATTCTCAACCCTATAAGGACTCCTCTCCTACATGTTCAGATGTTTCCCTGATTTGACACATCTGGTTTGAATGAATGAAGACCTGCTGAAGAGCAGGGAAACAAGTAAAACATGCTGGATAGGGGTACTTGAGGACCAGGGTTGGGAACCACTGATTTACGTCATCGCACCAGTGTCAGCATGGCTGCGAGTGCAGAGACAACTGAGCAGGAGTTCAAAATATAATGAAGAAATTATAGTGTTTTAAAACACATATAGAGAAAATAAATCCTCAAAATTTCCCCCTTCTGCTGTAGAAAAGTTACGTCAGGATAATCACCCCCCCGACTCTCCGGGTGCACGTCGCCCAGATCGAAGCTTTAACAATCGTAGTATGTTTTGTTTTGTTACCCACAGAGATGATAAAAAGATGAGGACGTTCGTTCAGTCATAAATCGATCTTGCTGATGTAAAGTCGACTTCTGCTCTGATGATGCAGATGATGATGAGCGTGCTGCAGAGCAGCAGTGGGTCAGTTCAACAGGCAGAAGCTCATTGAATGGTAGGCATATTTTAAAGCAAAATTCCTGGGTTTGATTAAAATTTGTTTTCTGCAAAAAATATGCTCTAAAAATTACATTCTCTTTACTTTATATGATAATTTTCTACCGCGATATATACTGTTACCATGAAAAATTCAATTTATACCGTGATATGAATTCTAGGTCATACCGCCCAGCCCTAACATTTGTGTATCTATCCTGTGTCTCTGGGGTGTTTTGAGAGCTGTTAAAAAATAGTGTCACACTATTGCCTTTTTATGGCTCTGATATTATAGCACATCTAGTGTGATCTCCATCAACAGTAGGGAGCCTCAGATAAATCTAACATGTTTGTAATTTTACTGGCATGAACGCAGCAATTCTGAAACGTCACAGACATCTCAATAACACTAAGCGAAGCACTGTTACAGCAATAACGTTGCAAATCTCATGCTACTCTATGTGAATCAGGTGCATATTGGTGTGATAGACTTCTGCCCATTTTTAATGTTGATTTGTAGGGTTGGTGTTTATGAAATGAAAGTGTCGCTTGTTGTGATGGAACAAATAACAGCTGTAGCTGATGCTAGTGTGCTTTTACTTGATGAATTACAAAATAATGCAAAACTATGCAGGGCAGCAACATCAAGGCAACAGTGGGATAGGACAATCCTTCACAATAAAAGTCTTCAACGTGTTTGCTGATTGCTGTTCCCAGACAACAAAAAAAAAAACCTGCAGCTCATAAAAGTAATTTATGTTACGATTGCAGCATGGGCCCCTCATTAAGGCAGTTTCTTACTGGGTTGCAAATGTTGGAGACTAATTGGTGGCTCAAACTTGCACAAAAGTGATTTTGAGTCTCACTGAAGTGAGCGTTGAGTGGTGCAGCTGTGTTTTGAGTAGATGGTTAAATGTTGCTGAATTCCTTGTGAAGGCTGTTTTGCAACTAGTTGCAGCCCAGTTCTGTAAAAATTACCATTTTATCTAATTGTGGACATGACAGATAAGCAGCAAGTTCACAAGTAAGAACAAAACCAAACACTAATAGTAATAACAGCAATAATGCATTATGACAAATGTTACATATCTAAATTTGTAGAATTCTCATCTTTCAACTAGGGATGCACAGGAACTTATTTTAAGAACCAATACCGATAACCAATAACTTTCTCCTTCTAATGGCCGATAACCGATAATAACCGATAACATGCCAGGAGATAAGACTAGTCAAAAATGGGTAAGATTATAACATAAACAAGACCAAAACCAAATGACTCTGTAAATGATACTATTTGAAATACTCTTAACAAACAAAACTTTCTTAAAGTATATTGAATAAAACAATTTCTCAAATGGCCATTTTTTAAATAGGCACATTAATTATAAAAAGACCTTTAACATTGACAAAAGAGAAAACGTCATTCCACAAGTTCAAAATAGATAATGCAGTAACACAAGTTAGATTCAAAGTACATTTGTTTTTATTATTATTAATATATGATTTCAAATATTTTTCTACCTGAAACACTGCTTCTGAGTGTGAATGCATTATGACAGCTTCATACTTAGAAGAAGACACAGAGGTAGCAGCGCGGCTAGTAAACCGTGGCTAACAGAGATAAAAGCTTTGGTCTTTAGCGAGGGTGAACGTCTGGTTGTCAAGCTCCATCATTTCCATGGTTAAATTGCTTGAGATCTGCGTCCTCTCTGGCAATTTTTTGGGATTTGTCCAAGCCTCAGCAATGATTTAAATCTCGATGAGTTCTTGAACGCTAGTTTGTTGTTGTTAGCATTTTAGCACACGGACTTTGTGCTGCATTCAGGAGGTAATGGACTTTACATGTTCTCAAATTGGGAGTAGTTGTTCCGACCTTTTATGTGTAAAATTATAAAGTTTGTGTGTAACATAGATGGTTAAAATAATGTTAATAATTTTTTAAAAGACTGGTTGTTTTTCAGCAGTATTCAGCAGTTATTCAGAGTATTCTAATTATTTTTCTAGTTAGAAAGTAGCTTTTTTCAAATGCAAATTGAACGTTGCTCAGGTCGTGCCAGACGGGAAGCGGCTTGAATAAAAAGGATAAAATAAACATGCATTCTTCTCATCGCGGCGCTGGCAAACATGTACATATATTATCGGTTCTGTTTGTTATGATCAAACAGAACGGATATATCAGACTGATAAGTACGGCGTCATAATTCTCTGATATCAGGCCGATAACTATCGTGCACCACTACTTTCCACCCATTTAATACACAATATAAATATCATGAATACATCATGAATATTACATCAATGTCATTAACTGTATTTCACAAGACTTGACATTTTACAAAATGCATTTTATTTTTTCACATTTAGACCAATGTAATATCTATGATGGAGACACCAGCATTTGTAGCAAAATATGAAAAAAGTGTAAAAGGGCCTACAGAAATTTGTGCCATGCAGGTTTTGGTATTAAAACAAGGTTTTAATACCTATTTTTCAAAATAAAATCACTTCTCAAAAGAAGTTTTACAAAAATGTTTTGGAGCTTTAAAGCTGGATGTTTTGGTCACGATTGATGGTATCGTGAGC
>JARVGW010229482.1:0-11613 GCA_031762495.1 Anablepsoides rubrolineatus | reverse complement strand
GTTTCCATGGTCTGCGACGTGCTCATCATCAAGATGCAGTCCTGAATGTGATGAAACTCTAAGCATTTAAAGATAAAAGAAAAAATGAGTTTTCTGGTCTTACAGAAGTTTAACATGTCTAAGTTAAAAATAGGACATTTTTGACTTACCTTAGTGTATATTTTAAATAAGGAGTCAATAAGTTTCTGAAAAACATTCAATCCAACTCAAATAGTGAGAGAGAAGGAGCTGCTGCCTGGAGTAAAAACAGGAAGACTTCTGCCTGTTGTTTTTTCACTTCTCACTGGTGTCTTATTTCTTGCACACGCCCCCAAGTGACCCTGCTGCTTTCAGCTGCAGATTTGGAAATTCCACAGTTGCAACAGTGTTTTGTGACTGACTACATTTAAAAAGAATTAGAAAATAAATATACATTTTCATTTTCACTTCTGTCATACACTAAAAAATAGTGCATTTTAACCCCCCCCCCCCCAAAGAAAAAAAAAGAGAAAAGGAAAATTAGGAATGTTTAATCAGAAATGTGAGTTCTGTAATTATTTATGTATTTAAGAGTACTTTTCTATTTTGATGTAATTAAACATATAGCTTGTTTGTTAAATTAAACATCTCAACACTCCATAACAACATGTGACTTTTCCTGGTCCTGACTTGAACAATGAGGAAGTCTTTGTTATTTCATGTTTGATACTGACATTGCAGCACTTACTAGAAACCAGCCTTCTGTTACATATTAACCCATGATGGTACAAACATGCGTTCCTTTAAATCCATATCCCAGAGATAAAGATAAGGACCTGTAGACTGAATGAGATGTTAAGCATTCGCACAGAACAGTTTGTTCCAAAAGTATCTTTGTAAAACAACTGAAACAGAGTTTATGAAGTTTCGTTGTAAATAAATAGCATATGCCACATCATCATCTGTGTAAAAAAAAGGATTTTTTTCATTATCGCTTCTGATTCTGATCTATCCTTTGTTATCTTTTTTATGATCCTTGTGTCATTGCTCAGTTTTTTCCCATCTGTCTCTGCCTCCCCCTGGAGAACTGATCACCAGGGGTTTTCCCCCTTGTTAGTGTTGCTTTATTCTGTGTCCTGTCATTAGTTTACTGTGGGTCAGCATTC
The DNA here is from genome assembly GCA_031762495.1 of Anablepsoides rubrolineatus. Taxonomy (NCBI): domain Eukaryota; kingdom Metazoa; phylum Chordata; class Actinopteri; order Cyprinodontiformes; family Rivulidae; genus Anablepsoides; species Anablepsoides rubrolineatus. Next base: position 10,489 of record JARVGW010229482.1, on the reverse strand, counting down.
TTTCTGGTCATTCATGTTTCATTTTAAAAACAGATATTGAAAAACAAAATGACGACACTGAGTTTGGTTTTGTTTTTGCCACTTTGATCAAGTGCTAATTCACTTCTTTAGTGTGGGGACCTTCTTTGATCACCTCAAGTTAAGCTAAGTTTAGCGTGGTTAAAAACAGAAAATGTTCATGACATGTTGTTAAAACCAGATATTTCCATTATGTGTGTAAATAAGTTAAATATGCAGGGGTGGTGTAAAGAGACTCATGGCAGCAAGCTTTTTTGTAATGTTTTGTGTTAAAGAAATCATCTCCTAATCAGAGAATTGGCACTTTCATTCCCCACTATTCAGTCACACGTGTCCCTGATCAAATCACTGAACCCCCACTGCCTCTGATGTGTGTCCCACCAGTGTATGAGTGTGATTTAAAGCACTGATAGTCATGATTTATTCAGATTAGCTTTGTAGACACATAAAATTCTGAATGAATGTGGGTAAAAGAGGACACTGATTGTAAAGAGTTTTAAGTATCCTGGTTGGACAGAAAGGGACTATATAAGTACAGTCCATTTACCATTTATTCATCAAAGTTTCAGTGCATATATGAAATATATAGATATTTTATACAGCCACCAGGCAGAGTTCAAAGTAGCAAACAAAACTGCTAAAGTATGGTGTGCCAGAAAAACTACCTAGTAGAACAGAATAGTCCATTTCTCTTATTTTTTTTACCAAGAAGCAATTAAGAATGAAATCAAATATTTTGCTGTCCTGGTCTGTGTCTGTTTGTGTACCCTGTACAATTTTTGTTTCTTCTCTTAGTGTTTCCTCAGTAAATCTCTGTGTTTATCCATTCTGTTTCTCCTGTCAGTCTCTGCCTCGCTCACTTGTGTGTGTACTCAGTTACCCTTCATTAGTTTGTCTTATTCAGTCTCATGTCCCCAGTGTTTAATCAGTGCATTTTTGTGCTGTCTTTCTCAGCAGGTTTGTGTCTCTGAGTTCTTCTTAACATGATGAAAAGCAGCAAACTTTTCTCTTCACCCAGTTCACCCAGTTCACCCAGTTTGGTGGAGCTGAGCCTCCACCGCCCAGCTACATAAAGGGTCATGTTTTGGCCCCAGGTTGCCCTGCTCCTCTGCCTTTGCTTTATAGTTTACTCGCTAGTTCATTCTAGGTTGTAGGACATCTGTTTCCTAATTCTGAAAAAAATGGTAGAATTTTGAGTTTTTCTTTCTTAGAATTCTGACTTTTCTCAGAATTCTAAACCTAATCCTCTTTCGTTATTTGACTCCATCTTTCCTTGGGCTAGAGGCAGACATCTGATTGGTTCTAAGGAGAAATAACTCATCTGATACACTCACATACATTGTAATGTTTAGGAGGAAGGCTCTGTTTAAACTTTGTGTGTAAGGCTATTTGTGGATATAGCAGAATTTGTTGATGAGGGAAGTAAAAATGCATGTCTTTCAAGTCTATAATTGAGCAAAATCATTTTTTAACCATATTAACACATGCTACATAAGTTAATACATTTTTATTCTAAACACCTAAACATTTATTTTTCACAATGTTTTAATCCATTTTCAATATATTTTTACTTTATTTGTAATAAATAAATGAAAATCACTATTATTTGGTATTCATCTAGACCAGGGGTCCCAACATTTTTTTCTACTTCCACAAAATGAAATTGTCCAAGAGCTACTTTTTGCAACATTTAATTTTAAACTTAAACCATTGAAATAAGCCTGTTTTGCAACAACAGCAAAAAAAACCATGTAGACTCCAGTGGGAAAAAACCCTGTGCAGTGACATATCCCGCAGCAGGAGGGGTTTCCCAGGAGATCGGCACATTGTGTCTCAAGGGGCTATGAAAGGTGTGTGCGAAAACGAATGCTGAGCAACCACACTGAGCCCTAAATGGTTTGATTGACAACCAAGGGGAACTGACATCTATAGATTGATTGGAATTAAAGGAAAGTTTGTTTGACCAGTGACAAATTCCATTTTGCTTCTCTTAATTTTTCATAAGAACTAAAGAGCTACTTTAAATGAACTCACGAGCTACTGGTTGGAGACCCCTGATCTAGACAGATTAATTATCCACAATATTTCATCAGTAATGATGAAATCATTGATTATATGGATGATGTGGTTAATAACTCCAATAGGTATTTTGTAAATGTTGGATAAAAGCTGGAAGAACAAATTTGTGATCCTGGATCAACTGATGGATGGAACAAAATATTAATAAGTAGAAACCCAAAATAAATATTACCCTCAGCTGTGGAAGGCCTCGGTCTGGGGGTGGTGCGCCCTGGAGGCCTGGGCCTCTGTGTCCATGCTTGGATCTACTCTGGCGCGGCAGGTGCTGGAGGGGCCTGTGAGCTCATCGCTGCTGACCTCGGGGATTACTGCGTGGGGTTGCTGGGGGGCTCTCCTTGTTCTCTCCTATGGTCCGTTCTGGGGGGTGGGCGGGCGGTTCCTTCTGCGCTGGTGCCCCTGGGGGCTCTGCACTTGGGGGTCCCTCTCGGGATCTTTGGCTCTGGTCTCCTCTACGTCTGCGTCAGGTCTTGCGGTTCGGGTCTGTGGGTCTCCACAGTCACTACTAAACATTCCATGGAAGAAATCTTGTGCATGCATGCTCTTAACCACACACAAACAGGTATTCAGATCCTGGGGTTTCTGACGGTCGCATGTATATATGTATATAGATGTTTGTGTGTACATATGCATGTGTATATGTATATAGATGTTTGTGTGTACATATGCATGTGTATATGCATGTATATGTATGTATCTATATCTGTATATGTACGTATGGGTGTGTTTATTCATCTATAATTTTCAGCAAAGTCATAATTATTTTATATATACATGCTGTGTTTTCTGTCTTCTCCATTTTTGCAGGTGTGCAGACAAATGACAAGTATATTGTGTTTGTGTGTTTTCTTCATATAAATCTCACATTTCTTCTAATTTCTTTTTCAATCTTTCCCATTTCTTCTTTTTTTCTGTTACTTTTCCCATTTTTCCCCTCTTTTACTTATTCTTTAGATTTTCTTCTTTAAAAAAATAAAAAAGTCACTGATGATGAAGAAATTAAGAAACTAACTTTCATTTCTGTTTTCTACTGAAGTGGCGGTAAAAAAAAAGGAAGAAGGTCGCCGGTTCAAATCCCAATTCGGGGACCTTTCTGGGTAGAGATGGCATGTTCTCTCCGTGCATGCGTGGGTTCTCTCCGGGTACTACTTCCTCCCACACACCAAAAACATGACTGTTAGGTTAATTGATAACTCTAAATTGCCCCTAGGTGTAAGTGAGAGAGTGAATGGTTGTTTGTCTCTATGTGTGGCCCTGTGATGGACTTGCGACCTGTCCAGAGTGTACCCCGCCCCTCGCACGGTGACTGCTGGATATGGGCACCAGTGACCCACATGACCCTGAAAGGAATAAGCGTGTACAGAAAATGGATGGGTGTTATGATTACAGGGGAAACCTTAACTTCAGAACCAGGAGTGTTTGAAGAACTATGAATAGAATGTGCTCTTCAGTGGTGTGAGAGTCTGGAACAAACTCAGCAAAGAACTGAAGCAATGTCCAAACATGAGTTTGTTCAAGAAAAGACGATGATTTTTAACAATACAGGGATGATAATTTGAGGTGAACCTGAATGGGTGTCTCAGATGCTGTATATAGGAGTGTACATATGAGTATATACTCTCTGTGGGGGTATGTGTGTGGATAGGTCAGGCTGTACTGGGGTGGAGGGAGGATCTTCTGTGTTTTACTTGGTCCCTCTGTGTTGTGGTTTGGGCTGACACAGCACTTTCACAGGCATTTTGGAGTGCTGCTGGAGTGTGTGTGTGGGGGAGGGATTTTCCTCTCATAAACTAGAGGACTCTGAAAACCAGATGGATGTTAAATGTAATTATGGAGTACTTTAGAAAAGGTGTGATTAAAAGAGTTTTACTTCTTTCTATGCCTTTTCAGACATGTTAATGGCATGTATTATTTATGTTTTGTGTGTTTATGTATCAAAATCAATTGCTTCTTGAGAAATAAAAAAGGCGTCTAATAGACTTACGCTATCAAACTGAAATGGTCATAAATTTTGTCAATACTTTTGGTCTATTTAACAACTTTTTTAGTTTCATTTGTGATGGCAGTTTTTCTTCTGTCCCATGGACTATAAGGTACAGTGTCTACTAGTGTGAGTGTGATGATTTTTCTGTACATGATACCTAACAAACAAATAAAGATAAATGATATTTCACATCACTGAGGCTTAAATGTAGAGTTTATTTTAATTTGCAGCAAAGTTTTGTGGAAATGTTGGACTGCCATAAGTAGTTTCCTCAGCAGGAATTCTCACAGTGGTTATCGGTTGAAGTGTAAACATTAATGTCTTATGCTCCCTAAATCCTTGTTTCAATTAAAGTTTGTAACAATGCCATCTGTTCAGCTGCTCATCAGAGGTCACAGCAGGTCATAAAGAGAAGTTCAGGTATCACTCTCTCCTTCTGTAGAACATCTTTTAATGGTTTCTTCTTCCATCACATAGGAGGACATCTCCAATGAGACACCACAACAATCAGATTTCTGAACCACCTCTGCTCACTCCCAATCCTGGACTTAACTGACAAAAACAACAAACTGATAAGGATCAGTTAAAGTTATGTAGGGACGAAGGTTGAATTAAGTTATTCATTTAACAGGAATCTGGAATTAGGAGCAAGTTAACTTTGGTGAAACATGATTGAATCTTTTGATAGTGGTCTGACATAAAGATCAGAACTGACAACACAAACCACAGCACAGTACAATGAACTGATAACATGTTACTGTTTATTCTCATTGATTAGGACAACAGTTTAGGATTGATTTCATCAAAAGACAATGAGGTTTTTTACTATCAGAGGTTTATAGTAACTAAGTACATTTACTTCGTTACAGTACTTAAGTAGTTTTTTTAAGGAATTTGTAATTTTACCATTGTTGTTTGAAATAGCTAGTTTTACTTTTACTTTGTTCCATTTTAAAGCTAAAAATGATACTTTTACTTCTTTACTTTAAAATGTAACAATTAGTTACTTGTTACAAAACTAAATATGTTTGAACTCATTGTTGTGGAATTCTTTGTTCAACCTGGACAGAAACATGAGATTTAAGAGTAAAAACACTCCATGAAAGGTCAATCAGGATTTATTGCAATTGCAGGAGCCCCATCATGTCACACTGATCAGTGCTCCAAAATGTGTGCCAATGAGGCAGTGTGAAATACATGCATTTAGACAGTATTTCAACCTGGAAAGACTCACACACAGAAATATGGCAGTTAAACAGTTTTATTGATATGAGAAGGTTCTTTGGGGCTCGAGCCTTGGCAGAAGACGTGGGTGCAGCGAACTGCTGTGAGCTGGAAATCAGCTTAGGTTTTAGGTATAACGTCTTACCCCCGAGCGGGGGTAAGACGTGGTGGGGTGGAGGCCATGGGAAGGGGTAGCCAGGAATAGCCTGAGATGAAGGTGAAGAAGGGGTGGAGGTGGGTTGAGCGCGTCTGGAGAGCCGACTGATCCTTGGGTGCTGAGCCTTTAGACCATAGATATGTATATAAATACTAGATAAGTCATACCCACTGTTGGCCAATGGAGACCGGCGCCCTCACACAGCGGCCATCTTGGGACGGGGAGCTGGCCCACTCTTAACATGTTGCCTGTAGTTCTGTTTATCACCCTCAGGGGGCAGTCATTGGCCAAACATCACACTCACTCAACTATGTATGTGGTGGTAACATAATTATTATATGAATGTCCATTATAAGTACGTAAATCCATTTCAAAATCCGACCCAAATTGACCAAATTATGGTTATTTAAATAAATACACCACACACATTCATATTAAGAGTGGGTGAGCTCTCTGTCCCACTCCGATATGACCTATCTAGTTATATACATGTCTATGCTTTAGATCTGGATCCATGTGAGTGGATTGGTACGGTGATGCTGATTGACTGCAGCTGGGAGAATGACGTGGTGATTGGACAGAGCAGGTGAGGTGGAGAGAGTCTTCCAGTCTGAATTTAAGCCTAGGCTTCATATTATCCAAAAGAAACAAAAAACATTCTTGGTGCCGACGTGGGCCAAGGAGAGTTTGATAAACATATTACTTCTAAACAGATATTGTCCTGGTTGTGGAATACTTAATCTGAGAGAAACAGAAGATAAAGAGTAAAATAATGAAACATGATCAGCAAAACAGCTCACTGACTCTTGGCCTGAGAATAATGAGGGACTTTAGAGAATAAGTTATTTTTCCACCACACTCATCATGAAAGAAGATGTTTCTGCTCTAAAAAACAAAGTGTTGAATTTACTCAACAAAGTCATGTTAACTGGTTCCACTAAGTTGAGTAAATTGAGCAAAGAATATACATACATCGCTCATTTTACTCAACTTGGTTTAGTGGAACCAGTTTGGTTCATTAAATTCAACTATTTATTTATTAGAGTGTGTAAAGGTACTTTTACTTTCCCAATTTTTGTGAACAGTTTTATGACTTTTATTTAGAACTCTTTGTGTCTTTTCAGGTCAAATTTAGAAATAAACGGTGGATATAAGAGAAAAGGGTTTTGTGAACTTTCTCTTTAAGACAATCTTGAACAGTGTTTTTAAATAAAAAAATATTTCAAATGTTTACTGATTTTTAAGAAAAGGTTAAATCAGGTCTTCTGGCTCGATTTTTTTATATGAGCGTCAACACCCACAAAATTTCAGGACCTATTTGTGTAGAGACCATTTCCGCTGAATCTGCAACTTCGACCACTTTACTGAAGCAGCTGTTTAAACTGGAAGAGTCTGAACAGAAGAGAGGACGATGCTCTGGTTTTATATGTTGTTGGTTTCTCTCAGTAGAGCCTGTAAGTCACTCATTTATATCATTTATTCAATCTAAGGCTGTTGGGAACATGTGATAAAGGAAGTTTGAAAGGAGACCTAATTTATATTTGTATGTTTTTTTTGTTCTGTTCCAGACGGTGACGTGCTCTATGTTACCCTTGGAGACGATGTGTCTTTACCTTGTTTCTTCAGCCCCAGTGCCACACACCTGAGCTGGTACAGGCAGGTAGCAGGGGAGCAACCTCAGATCATATCCTCTTTCTACAAATCTTCACCCAACTCCAACAGGTTCTATAACCAGTTTCAAGGTGACGAGCGTTTTGCAGTTCATGTCGGGGAGGGATTCTATAATCTGAACATCTCTAACATCCAAGACTCCGATACAGGAATGTACTCTTGTAGCTTTACCAGCATTTCAGTCACAGTATTCAACAACGGAACTTTTTTAGCGCTCAAACGTAAGGGTTTACATCTTTAATGTTGCATTTAATTTTGTTTTTCTTAAAACCGTTAACATCGTATCGTTTCTTTTTTATAGATTCGAGTTCCAGGTCTTTTCTCCAACAGCCTGACTCTTACTCTGTCCAACCAGGAGGCTCTGTGACTTTAAGCTGCACACTGATCCCTGGAACCAGCCATGGAGAACACACTGCTTATTGGTTCAAGGACTTGGGAAAATCCCACTTGGGAATCCTGTACACAAGCAGTGGTCAGTGCGGGAGGAGCTCTGATTGGGGGTCTCCTGCCCACACGTGTGTGTACAGTTTATCAAAGAGGAACGTGAGTCAGTTGGACGCTGGGACATACTACTGTGCTGTGGCTTCATGTGGACAGATTCTGTTTGGGACGGGGACAAGACTGAGTGTCGAAGGTTTGGAACAGGTTCATTTTTAAAAACATCTTGCTATGGCGATAATATTTGTAAATATTGCAACGACAATACCAGGTGCAATATAGGTTTTTTTTTCTTTCATCCCTTTCTAATCTGTACTTCCTACTCTATATAAACTTTAGCCTTCTTGGTAAGGTCATTTGTGTCTAATGTGAGTTATTGCTGCTGAGATTCTGTCCTACAGGTTAAATATTGAATTAGCATGAAAAAATACAACTTCTAAACTCTTGAAATACTTGAATTATTGCATTTTAAGCAGTCCTTTACAACATGAGTATTGCATACAATGATATTGTGATGACAGTATTTGTGACCCATCACATCGAAACGAGGATTAAGTCTAAAAGTGGTAAGTGGAGAAATAGGCAAATACACTGTTTTGATCAAAACACTTACAAAAATTGCATTTTGTCAAAATATAACAAATAAATGCCTTATTAATATTTCATGAATGCACTGTGTGAAATATAATCATAAAATTTTTTTTGAAGTACTTTTTTGATCAGTAGCAACAAAAAACCTGATTTTGAGGAAAAACGCCTTTAAATTTTGAGATTTTCCCAGTGAGTTAGCAAAGTTTTTGTTTCTTTCCAACTGGGAAATATTATTTAAATACTATTTCAGATGTCCTTTTCATGATGAAATGAAAAATTCCTCATAAAAATTACATAAAATTAGGATTCAGACCAAATATTAATGTATCATTGTTACCAACAAGACAAATTACATCATATCTCTGGATCCATTTATGATATCAGAATGATCTAAGTTTTAAAATGTAGCTTTTAAAGCCAGGAATCTGAAAATGTGATTAGGTCATTTTGACCAAAATTGACTTACTGTAATCCTCATTTCGATATGATGGGTCACATATTTGCAATACATTGTGCAGCCCTATTTAAAACCTTATTTTTTTGCTCTTTAGTTACTTTCTATGTTTTGACAGGAAACCAGCAGTTAATAGTTTATGCAGTGCTTGCAGCCTTGGTCGTGTCTCTGATCGTGAACCTCATCCTGTGGTCTACTCTACGCCACATGTCCAGAAGAAAACAACTTCCCTCTGAAGGTACAATTAGCTGTTTACCAGAAACTGCCTGTAGTTTTATTTAGGGTTAGATATTTAACGGTACTGAATATTAGTTTAAATCTGATTTTTTTTAAGGGTCTCACCAGCCAGAAACTGCTGAGACTGAGGTTAGTTCCTAAAGTCCTCCTAACATGATTCACGTGTTTGAATGTAGACAGAACTTATACTGTAGCTGTAATACTTGTTACAGATCGAGAACTTCCATGATGTGCAGTATGCAGCTCTGGACTTCAAAAAGAAGCAAGACACAAGCAGCAGACAGAGGAAGAAAGAGGAAGAGACCATTTACTCCAGAGTTTGATGGTCAGATTTGAAGTAATTCTGCTTTTTATTCAGACTGCTGCTGCGTCTCGCTTTTATTACGGTCAAATAATAGATAACTTATAGCCTTCTCTGTTCTGAAGTTAGTATTTGCCTGGGCTGCAACTGTTGGGAACTCGTTAGAGACAAAGAATAACAAGAGATTTTTCCTATCGAATCACACTGAATGCTGTACAAACTCCTGGCCAAATTTGCAACAAAATTTGCTTTTTTTTTCTTACATATTACCGCAAAGTAAAATTCTAGAATCACAGAAAACAAATTAAAAAGGGTTCAAAGATGGGTTCCAGACAAACCTACTGTGATAACTTGAGTGAATTTGTCTTTGCAATCTTTTTAAAACTTTTTCCAAATTCAGAGAGTGAGAAACCCCACAAACATTTGGAGACTCCCTCATGAATGCCACAGTCAGAGCCGAGGTCTTACTTTTAGATAATTTGCTATGTGCATATTTAAACAATTATTAAAATATATATTTATTGCAAATGTTTTATTGTTTTTTTGTACTATATTGTAATCATGTCCTCTTTAATAGTTTCACAAAGTAAAGAGTAAAAATAAAAAGATAAATCAACTAATTAATTTGCTTTTTTCTAAAACAAAGAATTGTGAGTTTATTGACCCAAGTTTTATTTTTTTACATTACATTTGCAATTACACATGTATGAAGTTAATTTTGTTTTTTTTTATTATTCAGTCAAACAAAAAAGTAGTTTCAAAAAAGTAATTTCAACCAAAAAAAAAAATTCTATTTCAATAAAAAGAAAAAAATTAATCAAAATGTTTTTTGCAAAACACAATTTATTTTCATGTCAGAAACCTTTGGTTGAGTCTCTTTTGGTTGATGCCCCCACCACAGATGTTCATGTTCTCTGAGTTCAAAACCTTTTTGAGTTTTGCCAAAAACTTAAAACATCAACCAAAGATTTGAGATTCAACCAAAGATTTATGACGTGAAAAAATTGTTTCTGTTTTGCAAATATTTTTTTTATGATTTTTCCTTTTTTATTGAAACTGCTTTTTTGTTTGGTTGAAATTATTATTTTTTTGTTGAAAAATTTAATGGTAAAATAAAAAACAAAATTACCTTCATACGAATGCAGGGCCTACTAAACAGCCAAAAGGCTGGGATAAGTCCTTTTCAACCTGGAAAGACTCACACACAGAAATACAGCAGATAAACAGATTTATTAATAAAAGAAAGTTGTTTGGCGCTCGACCCCCGGCGGAAGACATGAGAGCTGCACACTACTGTGAGCTAGTGATCAGCTTGAATTCTTTAGGATTATTGTCTTC
>JARVGW010229387.1:0-11624 GCA_031762495.1 Anablepsoides rubrolineatus | reverse complement strand
TGCACACACACATTCACACACTGATGATGGCAAACTACAATGTAGCCACAGCTGCCCTGGGGCGCACTGACAGAGGTTGACAGTGGTCTTCAATCTTACTTGTATTATTATTATTATTATTATTATTGTTGTTGTTGTTGTTGTTGTTGTTGTTGTTGTTGTTATTATACTTATTATTCAAACTGTTTTGCTTCGCTTCTATGCGTAAAGGCAAAGCAGCTCAGCGCTTGCAAAATCCCCGCAGGAGCTCCGTCGTGGGAAAAAAGCGCTGAAACTAAGACAGAATAACCTGAATTTGGAGAGGCCAAACTATCACTAAACCACTTGGATAAAGTTTCCTTCGCATCTGAGTGAATGGAATGACTGGAAATATTAAATATGTGCAGTAAAAATTACTAGAAGTTATGACACTCTCTGAAAATGCCAGAGTTGTAAAGTAACTAAGTACAAATTTATTCTTGTACTTAAGTAGAATTTTTGGGTATCTGTACTTCACTTAAGTAATTATTTTTCAGCCTACTTTTTACTTCTACTTCTTACATTTTCATACAATGTGTACTTTCTACTCCTTACATTTAAAAAAAAGGCAAGAAGTCATTACTTTTATTTCATTTTTGCTTGTTTTAATTCCAGTTTGTATTTTAAAAACTAAATAATATCCATATAAACTGTATCTCCTAGATAAAGTGAATTTAATTGTGGTTAAATGAGAAGTATGGATATATAAAATTCTGATACCGTATAAAGTTTGTACACAAACAAATCATGTCACACTCCAGTAGGACATAATCATTAAAATAAAAGAACTGTACTTAAGAAGTATTTGTATTTCATGAATTATATTATTGCATTTGGCCGCAGCCCTCAGATAGATTTTCCTTTTGGGGAAAAGGTTTGGGCAGCCTTGGTATATAAACTCAAACAGATAGATTAGTGCATCCTAAATTTAACATAAATTTATTATTTTAATACGATATAGTCATTTCTGCATTTTTTGGGGGAGGTAACCTCCTAATAAATGTCCTTACAGAAAATCTAACTGCTCATTTTAAATCAATACTTTTACTTTTAATACTAAAGTACAAAAAGTATCAGATACTTTAAGACTTTTACTCAAGTAATATTCCTAAAGGAGACTTTAACTTTTACCAAGGTAATTTTTTGGTAAGATACTTGTACTTTTACTCAAGTATCACTTTGAATTCCGGGAAAAAGACACGCAAAAATAACCCAGCTTCGCCCCTCTGCTGGGAAAGTCCGCAAAGTTAGAGCGCAGTTTTGACACCAAAAATCAGCTCACAGCCAAAAGGGTGCAGGGGACGATGGGGAAATTAGAGTGGGGAGTTTGTGTGCGTGCGTGTTTGTGATGTTTGTACGTGCGCGGAGAGGGTGGGACTTAAAGCAACCAATCAGGAGGTCGCCCAAGGTGCCTGCTCCGACTCGCTACACGTTGTGAGGTTATATATTCAGCTGCGCACTATGCAGATGTACGTTTAAAGATCTGTGAAAGGGACAGGGAGGCGGTCACGAGCGGAGGCACTCACTCGCTTCGACACAAAAACATCAAGAACAACCCACAGTTGTCGGAGACCAGTTTGTTGTCTCCTTCCGTGGTCTGACCTGCTTTCCGTACTGTGTTCTGAAAATGTCCCACGTCCAGTTATCGACCAGCACGCTGGAGAGGCTGGTTGCCCGCAGAACCTTCCCCCTCCACAGGCGCACGAGCGTCTGCCGCAACCTTTTCGGACCCGTGGATCACGAGGAGCGGAGCCGGGACATGACAACCAAGCTGCGGGATATTATAGAGCGGGACCAGCAGAGATGGAACTTTAATTTCGAAACCAACACGCCCATGAACGGGGACTACGAGTGGGAGGAGGTGCTGGCGGAAAAGACCCCGGCGTTTTATCGGGAGACCGTGAAACTGAGCCCCTCCTCGGACTCGCCTGTCCCGGAGAGCCCGGCTGTAAATGTTCTGGAGCGGTTAACGGTACCGGAGAGCAGCAGCAGCGCTCCCAGTCCGGCGGAGGTGAACCAGGAGAACCGGGTGGACAAACTGAACTCAGGGACTCCGTGGCCGGCTCCGTGTGTCAGACGGAAAAGGACGGCAGCGCCTAACCACATTAACACGTATATAGCAGGTAAATAAAAAGCGCAATGCTACTCCAATAAAGTAGTCCATCGTTTTACAGACTTGCTGCTGTCTTTTGTGTCCTTGTGTTTTAATTAATTGTTATTTATGAATCTGGTTTTGATATTTACAGATTTTTTCGTGAAACGAAAACGGGCTGGGGATAGAAATTCGACTGACACGAGCGTTTCTTGCCACATTTCCAAGTCTCCCATCCCGGCGGAACAAACACCGCGAAACAGGATCCGCTGAAGGTAAATGTTTTAGATAAACAATTTTTTAAAGAAAGGTTCAGATCGCTTCTGTCGTGATACATCCACGCTTTGGTTAAATGAGATTGCGAGAGCGTTATCTAGGGTGGGGGTTGTGGTTGGTGGTGTAATGGATTAGTAGTGGTAGGCGTTGTAACACTGCTGGTTGGTGGAGGGGGAAGTGCGTCACTGTGTGGCGGGAAAAGACTGGGGTAAAGTCGGCCACGCCCGCTGCTGGTGTCGAGTCTCATGTTTCCATCCGAAAGCGGACTCCTTGTGCTTTCTGAAGTATTTCTTTGCGGAAAACTTATCCCCTGTTTTGTTTCTTCCTCAGGTGCTGCGCTATTTTTGTCTTTTTGCACTACTACTTTCCTGCGCATTATGAGGATCTATTTCTTTAAAAAAAAAAAGATAATAATAAAAAACTCGTTCAGACGGAAAACAAGAGGAGAACAGGTCTTTACATGTCTGGCTACAGAAACTAAGCCTCAGCAGAACCGGACCAAGACTCTCAGGATTGAACGGTTTGGGGGGGGGGGGGGGGGGGGTGGGTACAGGGAGATGACTGGTATCCAGTACAAATGTAGCATCCATTTTGTCTTTGTTTGTTTGTTTTGCATCCAGCCACTCAGCAGTGTTAAATTCTTTTTAACATCTGTGCAATCCTATTTCCTTTTTTTTTTTTTAAAGAATCTTCTACACTGGCCAAAAGTGTACAGCTTTATAATGGAGACAATAGCATATAAATGTTTGCTGGTGTTAATTTTTTTCCTGTAAATGTATATTTTAAGGTTATTCTAACTTATAAGTTATTTATGTTTCTCTTTTTAATTGTCATTAATTAGCCAAAGGGCATATTTTTCTATTTTTAAATTTTATTTACTTGGATGTTTTGCAATAGTGTAGCTTCCCAGTAGTTGTTAACACTTGAAATTGTAGATTTTTCTTTGTCTCTGAGCCATTGTGTGTGTGTGTGTGTGTGTGTGTGTGTGTGTGTGTGTGTGTGTGTTTTCATACAAGTGCTCTAATTATGTATTGTAAAAGATGAGAATAAAATATTTCACTTAAACTCTAAAGACATTTTTTTTAAAATTTATTTAATGACCTATTTGTCTCACCTCAGATGTTGCAGATTTTTTATAAAGCTAAAGATTCACTTTTTAGCCTGCATGGATGCTTCAGGGTGTTTCATGGGCTTTAAGCGTGTATGCTGTGTTTAAATGCAGCCGTTCACTCTGTTCAGATGTATGAACTCTCAGACCTTAGTGGGGCGAAATGCATTCAGACGTGCAACCTTCATGGCAGCTGCAAGATATACAGGTTTAAAGGCCCTCTCACCCTTTTAAAAAGAAGCAGCAGCTGCCTTTGGATCCCTGCTTTGTCCGCCACGACGACACCCCCACATCCACCCGCACTCAACAAGCTCTTCTAAAGACCCCACTCACTCACACTGTTTACTTTGCCGTGGATACACCGGGCGTGGAGGCCACCTGCCAGAACTTGGAGGGAGCGAGGGAGAGGAAAAACAAAAAAAGACATGGTCTTTGTAATTGTGCTCGTCTATTGAAACAAACCATTCAACAGGTCATACTTGCAAGTTTACCCTTTAATTGAAAGAAGCCAAGTGCTGTGTCTGAATGCAACACACAGGCCTTGGAGGTCTCTGCCACCATGCACTGAACACATTTTATAATTTCCCTTAATGCATCTGCTGAACAGCCTTAACTGTGAGATGCAAATGTTTAGATGAAAATTAAGACTTTTTTTTTTCGATTGTGACTTTGTTGATTTGGTGTATCCATAAGCTGTGACGGAGCGCTTGTTCTGATTTCCAACACAAAGTGCTCTCCGGCTCCATTCTTTCCTTTTTGTTGCCATATGGCAAATCCATGTGGACATAGCCAAGACCTATTCAGTCAGCCGCAGAATGTCCTGCATCAAAAGAACAAAAGACACTTTGTCTGGGTCCTCCATTGATACGAATAGGTGGAAAAAAATGTATAATTAATCTATGGCTATATCCAGCTAATTAATGCCCATATGCCCCACGGGGGAGCTGAGAGAGCATTCAGCTCAATTTTAGATTCTCAATAGCTTACATGTTAAAGACAACAGCTGTGTGTGTTACTTTAATGAAGTCTCCTCAGGGTTGGAGACTGGACACATTAAGGGGGCTTCTTCCTCCCCACCCTATACATACGGTGCTAAATGGGTCATTTTCCTCCTGTTTGTCTCTGCAGCTGTGTAACTAAATAAAATTTGTCCCAGGAAGTACTTACATGTCAACCTCTTCAGACGTTTACCTGTATAAGAAGACTCAAAAATCTGTAAGTTTTGCAAAAAATCCATGCAACTGGCAACGGGGGGGTCTGTCGGCTGCGGACATGAGAGCGCCTGTTGCGAAGCAGGAGGACAGCAGAGCGGAAAGACTTCAAAACTTATTTCTAGCAGCAGAACAGGTTGGAAGATGGCTATTTGATGTTATTTATTGCTTTTTAAGTCATCCTACAGACTCTGACATGTTAGATAAATTTAAAAATGAGTTTTTTTACCTGCAAAATGACGTAAAATCCTTATAACTTACGGCCAATCCGTACAAGTTGACATGTATGGAAGTAGAACCTTGAAGTTTGTTCGTTAAAAAAGCCTCAAACCTGAGCTGCTCTGGGAGAGTCCAGAGGCCCTCTCCTTAAAGGCCGAGCTGGAATTTATAAATTCTGTTAAATTGAATAAGAAAACAGAACATTTCTAGTGAAATTTTAAAGGGTTTGGCAGGTACTGCCCCAAATCCCAATGAAACATCAGAAAAAAAAGCCAAATTTTGGTTTATAAACTATGAAATAAGATAAGATAAGGCCTTTATTGTCATCGTACAGAGCACAATGAAATTACATTTCAGAACACCCATTCAGTGATATATGTGTTAGGACAACCAAGACAAAAAGAAATATTAAAGTTCACCATTATGGCATGAGCTCATTATGGCAACCACTGCAGGGCCCACAGGAGAGCAGCCTCAATCATCAAAGACCCAACCCACCCCCAGCATGATCTATTTACACCTCTGCCCTCCGGCCGGAGGTACAGAAGTGTGAAATGCAGAACCTCAAGATATAAGAACTCGTTTTTCCCAAGTGCCATCAGACTTTTAAACAGCTGAATGTGACAATCTTATGACTACTATTATTGTACGTGCACATTTCAGACTGTGTCCTGTTGTACATCTGCACATTTACACTTTAAACACTGATTGTATTCTTCTCTTTCTTGATGTTATTGTTGTACTGTTTCCTTCTGATGTTATCTCTAGTTTGGTCTCTTTCTTTTTGTTTGAAGTGTGGTCTTTTTATTCTTTATCCCTTGTTAGCGTCCTTTAAGTACTTATTTTTGTGGTTGTCTCCTGGCATTCAGAGTGGTTGGCAAAGTAAGAATTTCATTGCTCAGGGAAACATGTTTTCATCTGTGTATATGACAATAAACACTTTGAATCTTGAATCATATACCTGTGTCTGTCACTCCCTGACTGCCAAGTTAATAAACAACCAAACTGAAGATTAGACCTTAATTTGAACTGTGTGCTGCAGAAGACTGGTGGCCTCATGGAGATTTTTTATACTTCAGGAGTGTTTTATATTGAGATGTTAAAAAGATTGTACATTTCCAGATTAGAAGAGAATATCTTGAGCTGAAATAAAATTGAACTCTATGTAAGCATGCATAAATACTCAAGTTTTGGGGGATTTCAAGAGAAATTTTCAAGTCCTATAGCAGTCAGTGGTGCACTGGGTGAAAGAAGACAAAATTTGTATAAGATGGGGTTAGTTTGCAAAATATCTGTAAATTTTATACAATGTAAAACATTTAGAGTTTGTGCTATCAACTGTCAGTTGAATACTTGATGGAAAACTTTTTAAAAATCATGAAATAAGATGCGACTAAAAACTGTAAATGGTTCCAAAATACCATTTTAACCATGTAAAACCCTCATTTCCGTGACCTATTTAAACTTATATAATTTAGCAATAATGTTTCTGCAGTCGGGTATATCTGAGCTCCAAAGATGGCTGAGTTTTCTAACTCATTTGCCAAAATCCCATTCATCTCTATTCAGTTTTTGCTCATAGTTTTCAGTACGTTTTTTTCTGCTTTACACTGCTGCCAAAAACAACAAAACCTTGATTTCGGCTCGAGCTCCATGTGTAGGAATAAGGCTGCTTCAGTGGTCATACTTGACATGTTTTAGAGTCTTTAGTTTTAGATCCAACCCATGATGACAACTTTATTGTGCCCTATAATGTAAGTTTGATAGACATTAAAGGGCAGAGATGACAGCAAACATACTGAGCTCATTAAACATGTCCTCTGCAATAGAAAATAATTTAACATACAGCTGCATACAAAGAGAATCAGCCTCACGGGCCTTTCACTTATCAACAAAACTCATCTGTTTCTCAAATGTTCTCTAATTAACTTGCAAAATGAGCTTTGTTAGTTTTCATTAAAATAAAAAATAAAATAAAATAAATAAATAAAACAAAATACTAATAATTATAGGGGTATCACGGTGGCTCAGTTGGTAGAGCTGATGCCTCTCAGCAAGAAGGTTGCCGGTTCAAATCCCGGCCTGAAGATGTTCTCCCCGTGCATGTGTGGGTTCTCTCCAGGCACTCTGGCTTCCTCCCACACACCAAAAACATGACTGTTAAGTTAATTGATAACTCTAAATTGTCCCTAGGTGTGAGTGAGAGAGTGAATGGTTGTTTGTCTCGTTTGTCTCTATGTGTGGCCCTGTGATGGACTTGCGACCTGTCCAGGGTGTACCCCGCCCCTCACACAGTGACTGCTGGATATGGGCACCAGTGACCCTAAAAAAGGAATAAACGTGTACAGAAAATGGATGGATGGATAATAATTATAACAAAATAAATAAGCTTCATTTCAGCTGAAGCTATTTTTGCCTCATTTTAAAAAATATTTTTTTTATTTTCTCATTTTTTGTCAAAACAAAAGATTAACTACATGTAAAAATCCTGCAAAACTACAGACTGTTTTGTTTTCTAGCAATTGTTTGGAATTTTAAAAAATTATTTTATCCTAAAAGAACCAATTTTTTTTCTCCTGATTCAGTTACTTTATATTTTTGTTATCTCAAAAGAGCATATGTCAATAAAGTCATAAAAAAAAGTAAATATTTTTATACATACGAGTAAAACGGAACAAATAAATGAAATTTTCTTTAAACTGACTCCATATAAAAGCCGTTTAGGTGATGCACTGGCCTTTTAGTCGCAAATGTTACAAGTAAAAACATGATTTGACAGAATGCTTTCTTACCTCTCAAAAACCAGGTAATTACCAGGACAGACTGCAAAGGCTACAATTAAATATAAAAAGGGGGAAATGGGCAGGAGGGAGGGCTGAATTAGCATTTTCCATGACCATCTGGCATCTGCGCAGGCGACAGGGAACAAAGACAAGCTGGATGGAGAGGAGAGGCGAGTGTGCCATCGCATTGACCTGCAAATGAGGCTTTGTCGCAGAGTTAAAGCTCCCTGACCCCCGTTACCCCACCGTCACCACCATAGCTCCCCAAAAGGAACTCTTCTATTTTTAAAACCTATCTAGTGAATCCAGTTCTGTGGATGTTTCAGTGCTGCAGGCAAAAACGCAAACAATGGACTGCAGCTCAAATAGTCTCTTTAGAGCTTTAGAATCTAAACTCATGATAAATTTCTGAAACTCAGTGTGTTACAAGCTGTGATGATTAAAGAAAACTCTGAAAGGAGTCATGTTGAATGAAATTAGAGGTGGGCCTGTCATAGGCCTGTTTGGGCCTGTTGTGGAACCAAACATCTGCAGAATGCCTTATTCTGCATGATGCTTCGTTTGGGGGAAAACCTAAATAAATAAAGGAGAAAGTAAAGTTATAAATATCAAAATATTGGCAAATGTGAAAATATGAGTTATTTAATGTGTGGATTAACCATTGTGTTTGTGTATGTAGCTGTTTGGACACCTGTCTATCCCCCTCAGTGGCGGAGCCAGACATTTTTATCAGGGGTGGCCAGATAGGGACCACTACTCACACATGGGTGGCCAGGAAAATTATATCATTTTTTACCCAAACATTTCTGTAGATCTTTGTGTTTTGGTCCTTTCCTTGTGTCCTTATACAGGCAATGACCACCTTATAAACATGGGTATCAGAACCATTTTAAAAGTAGGGGAGCACACTGTTGGGGGGTCTGGGGGTCCTCCCCCATAAAGGTTTGGACGAAATAGATGCCATTTTCTGCATTCTGGTGTATTTTACCAGGTTGTTAAACATACTTTTAGCTACTTAAATTAACACTTGATTTAAATATTTTAGAGAAAGATTTTTCATTAAACTAGTTCCATCGTCCTGTTATTAAACTCACTGCTACAGCTGAGATAAGGTTAATTAATGTGACACAATTTATCATATCCAATGACTTTAGGGGTGATTTTTACTTTTATATTGTTTATTGATTTATTTTTAATTGTAATATGCCATTGTGCCAAATAATTATGACCTTCAACTGCATGTTTAAAACTAACATTATAAATGAATTTAGTGAATTTAGAAGGGTGTTCCACTTTTTCTGATTTAGTGATAGGTCTACGCATAACCAAACACAGAGCATCATGCAGCCTCCATAAAATAAAATGACACTGTGTTATGATGACAAAAACAAAACAAAAACATTTGTCACCATAAGTACAAAAGTTGACACCGTAAGTCAGATTACATAGGCATAGGTTCTGTATATAAAGAAAACCATCACTTCCTTGTCATTACTCTTCTTCAGTGAAAGATGTTTTGGTGATGTTTCAAACACTGCCACCAACTGTTCAGGAGGATTATTACACCCCTAAAGGTTGTTTCACTGTGAAAAGGGTGTGTACAGCAGGGTGGCCAATTGGGTGGCCAAAGATTTGTCTATGGTGACCATGACCACCCCCTGGCTCCGCCCCTGATCCCCCTCCTGTGGAAAAGTGGACTCTGTAGACAAAGACGTGAGCTGATTGTGTCTGACAAATGGCCTGCATGTGTGAAAGTTTATTTAACTGGCAATAAAAAAAACTAAACTTCAATCAAAATAAAAACCTAGTATACTCTGAAGAACTGCACCACTGGTATTTTGGTCCCACTGTGTCTCAATCTGTGAGAACTCAGAGTACGTGCTGTGGGTCACTTCCACATCAAGTTTAAACCGAGCTGGCTCCAAAAGGTCACACTTATTTCAATAAAAATTTGTCCACTGGTTAATGAGATATTTTGCTTATACAAGCAAAACAAACACACAAAACCATTATTATCTGCATTTTCCCTTTATGTGGATGTGCTAATGAGCCAGTTTCAATGAGAAATCAGGTCAATATGTGACTGATATGAGACTGTGGTGCTATATGAGGATGGTTTAAACAGGATTCAGTTCAGTGAAACTGAACTTAAAGAGAATTATGAAGAAAATTTGTTGTTGAAGTTTCTTTTATTTTCCAGTGTTCTTTTATAGTTGTTTTTTCTCCTTTCCTGGTGCTTTACTTTGTCTTTACATCCACTCAGTATTCATGCCTGTGGATAACAAAGAGCTTGGCTTAATCCACACAGGAGGTGGTGTGACAGGAAACTTGTGGCAGCTTTTCAAATATATTTTTTCTGCCGCCCCCCTTCTTTTTTCTTTTTCTAAACTCTGTATGCATCCCAACTTTGGTTTTGGTTGGAATAGGAAGGAGGTGTGTGTGTGTGTGTGTGTACGGGTGGGGTGTGGGGGGTCAACCGATCGTCTTAATTTCTAATTCACTTTGCTCTCCCCACGCATCAAGGGGATCAGATTTAATGCTGTGCAGAAGAAAAGGCAGATCCTTTACAAAGTTTCCCAACGTCACAGAATGGGTGGCACACTGCGGTTTTTAGAGTCCAGCCTGCCCAAAGTTCAAACAAAACAGCCCTTCTAATACACCCATTCTATTTGGAAAATCATTACGGCCTATCATTTACTCTGTGGTGGTTAATCCCACACATCTTAAAGTGATGCTTGGGCTCCACTTAACATTGTTGCCATTTTGACAAGTTTACCAGCAGCTTTGAAAATGATTAGAGGAATGTGGTGCACATCAGATTGGCATGACAACTTTTTACAAATACACATACATGTATTACACTAATAATCAGAGTATGATTTGATTCCAAGTTTCACATAGTCATTGTGTCTAAAGGTGTTTTGTTTGTATTCTGAATTTATTCTGAACATTGGTTTCATTACATGGGTTGCAAAAGAATCTCTCAGGACAACAGTTTAACATACAATCAAATGTTTTTGTAGGTTGTGGTAAATTGTTATGGCCCATCTACCGTTATGAAGCCAAAGCTTTCATACATTTCTGACAACACCACTGACCTGAGATACTTTAATTAACATTCCTAGGGTTTGACGAGTTTATATATGCAACACATTTCAAAGAGCTTTACATGATGAACGCATAGAAAACCTTACAGTGGCACATAAGGTGACTGGTGACTGAAAGTGACTTTGTTTCTGGGGATGCAAAGTAGATTTGAACCAGTCATATTTTAAAGCAAAAACACTTGTGTGCACAATACCTTGACTGAAAGGAAAACTTTATTTCTAGAATAAATAGCAACAATTTCTATTCTTTTTTAGCTACTTCTTTTATTTCTTTCACCCCACAAGGGAAAGTATCATATACAAAGTGTTTTCTAATAGTGAGTGTGTTGATAGGATGTGTAGTTCAGTACACACACACACACACACACACACACACACTGCCTCTTTGTTCCTTTCTGACTTAAAGCTTTTCTGGCTGTAGAAGGAAGAGCAGGTGTAACTAATGATGTTACCAGCATCTCATTCTTCTCCTCTGTGGTCTCCTTGTAAGCCATGACAGGGTTTCACCACAATACAACACACTCACTGTTATTATTAGTTACTGTACATTGTTCTTACATCAGTTTACCATGTGATGTAAATACTAATAAACTGGTTTATGTAAACAACTTTAAATAGAAATGTAAATTGCAAAATAATAATTTACTAATTGAATACCTTTTATTCATTTTTCATTCAGTGCTACAGTAAATAAACAAGATGTGTTGGAGCATTTTATGTTAACAAGCATCTGATGCCCCTTTTCCACTAGTGCCACTTAGTGTAGTGTCGGTACGGTTAGTGTCGGAACGGGTCAGTTTGGTTGCTTTT